>PVJL010011719.1:0-41120 GCA_004026885.1 Lyroderma lyra
TTGTCAACTTGATGTATAATAAGTTCACCACCTAATGTGACTTCTCTTTCCATCACCTTATATTTAGCTTCCCCCCCTCCTCTCCCACCCCCTCCCCTTTCTCCCCTCCCTAACCCACTCGTCCCCAAATAAACATTAAACTATTGATTGTGTCCATGGGTTATTTGTTTGTTTGTTCATTTCTTTTTTTCTTTGCTTTCAGTTTTATATTCCGCATATGAGTAGAGTCATACAGTTCTTTGTTTTTTCTGTCTGGCTTATTTCACTTAGCATGATGATCTCCAGGTCCATCCATGTTGTTGCAAATGGCACTATTTCATCTTTTCTTACAGCTGAGTAATATTCCATTGTGTATATGTACCACAGCTTCTTTATCCAGATGACTGAGGTATGTATTCTTATTCCCATTTTACAGATGAGGACACTGGGCTCTAAGAGGTTAAGTTACTTTGCCAGGGTCACCCAGAGTTGGGATATACCAAAGCAGTCCACCTCCATGACTCTCATTCTTATCTGCTACACCTCAAATTGTAGATGGTCATGAATTCCAGGGCAAGGAATTTCAAGCTCAGTCTTTGCCATGATCTAAGCCACTGCTACACACAGGATGAAGGCACGTAAATGAAACATGGAGCTGAAACCTGGCATAAGTATAAGTCAGGGCAAGTATTGCACCCCAAATTCAAGTCAGTTCAACAAAGCAGGAGAAAATTGTTCTGTGTGTCCCAGAACATAGGTGGTGAAGGTTTCACTTGGCACTGCCAGTGTCATGAAAATCCATATGTGGGGAGGGGTTAGTTATCAGTGAAATTGTGCTATAACACCCTTTTGTCATTTTAGGAATTAAATCCCCTGAAAGTGGTCCTATATAGAAAGTAGACGTTTTTCCTGCCTAATCTGACTCTGTTTTAAAGGTAATTTCTCCTCAGTATGCCATGTCCCTCTTCACCACCATACACACACCCCTTCAATTCTTCATGGAATACATGAATTATTAGAATCCATAAAAAAATCTTACTAAATTGTTGAATTTAAGAAAAATCATTGCACTCTAGTCAAGGTCCAGATACCATGCAAATAACAGATTGTGAAACGAAAGACCCAGTTAAAGGGGGCTGGTAACTGCAAGTCTATAACTTGGGCCATTGTTTAAGGGGAGGAACCTATGAAAGGCAGTTCCAGATGAGACAGGAGCTAATGGAGCTGAACAGTAGGTTTGTGTTCCCTGCAGATACAGGCTGACAGTCCATCAAGCACTCTAGGTGTCATACTTCACAGATGTCCATCAAGAGAGATTAAAAATTAAAAAATCCCTAGTTCTGGCCAGAGTCACAATCCCAGAAGGGTCATTAGTCCCTGGAAAATAAGGCCACGAGGAGCTGAAGAAGATGATCTTGTTATGCCCATAAAAATGGCACTGCTAGGCTGAGCACTACTGAGATCTACCAGTGTCTACTTTGTAACAATTCAATTTCTCCCCCTTTTTGTACCTTCAAGCCTCACAGGACAATACCAGGTCAAAACTGTATAACCAGTTCCTCCAAAGATCATACGGAGTTACCATATGACCTAGAAATTCCATTCATAGGCATATGCCAGAAAGATCTGAAAATATATCTTTACACAAAAATTTGTACTCAGAAGGTTATAGCAGCATTATTCATATGGCCAAAAGATAGGACAACACAACAGATGAATGGATAAACAAAATGTGATATATCCATACAATGAAATACTATTCAGCTATAAAAAGTAGTGATATACTGCCACATGCCACAACATGGATGAATCTTAAGAACATTATACTAAGTGAAAGAAGCTAGATATATAAGGTCACATATTGTATACTTCTATTTATATGAAATGTCCAGAATAGTCAAATCTATATAGACAGAAAGTACATTAGTGGTTGCCAGGGACTGCAGGGAGGGAGAAATGAAGAGTGGCAGCTAATGGGTATATGTTTCTTTCTGGTGTGATGAAAATATTCTAAAATTGATTGTGGTGATGGCTGCACAACCCTGTGAATACACTAAAAATCACTGAACTGTATGTTTTAAATGAGTGAACTGTATTTCAATAAAGCTGTTATTTTTAGAATGTTTTTAAAAGTAAGGCCTTTATTCAACAAATGTTTATCATCCAGTAAAAATTAAAAAGTTAGAAATGACCAAATTAAAGACAAAGATAAAATAAACACCGAGAGAGACCTGACAGGGACCGCTACTGGACTTTGAGTATTCAAGAACATCCAAACCTCCACCCTCTCCTACCCTGAGCCTCTTTCATGAATTCCCCAGCCTTTGGCCAAATGAACCAAACAGAGTGGGGGTAGAGGGAGAAGGCAGCAAGTGCTGCAAGCCATGCTGTAGTGGTAAGCATCTACCGAAGGGGACTGGGCCCAAGGGCCCTCAAGCAGTAATGGTGACAAGTTCTATGATGCCACCCGAACAGTATTCTTACCACAAACACCTCAAATATTTGCACCACAGATAGCACAGAGCCATTTTACAATTATTACCACTAACAGCAACTCAGCAATAACTTAACACCAGGACCAGAGTCAACAAGATACCAAGGGCCACAGCTCAATGAGGGCAGTAGAGTCCCTCCGTGCCATTTCTTTTCTGATGCATGGATCCTGGGCTGGTCTGATTGCCTCATGTAGGGACAGCCACAGTATTCTAATGGCTTTCCTTTCTCCCCAGTCAAACATTTCCTTATTTTTCTCATCTTAAATCTTATTATTGGCAGGACACATGCCTAATAGGTGTCAAAAGACTCTGTGCATATGTGTCTCAGACAGAAAACAAAATTAAATTTTAAGACTAGATTAAACCCAATAAAGCAGGGCTGGGCAAAATTTCAATTGTCGTCCACTGGTGGACCACCAAGCAATTTTGGGGTGACCATGGGAGTTAAGAAAAAAGTGTCATAGTAGATGCCACAGTACACCATTATTAACATTATTATTACTAGCATCCCCCCTTCCTTGTAAAAAAAATCACACTGTAAGTGGAACTGCATGTATGTACTATTAGATTCTATGATTTGCAGCAGACTTTTTCTTAGAAGACACTTTGATTATTACATTGTGTAATAAAATAAATAGCTAGTGGACCACAACACTTAGAGGAAATTAGAAATAGCCCTTGCTCTGAAAAAGTCTGCCCAGGCCTGCAATAAAGTTTCCCTTTTCCAATTTCTCTGAAGGTCTTACTGGATTTCGATTCCCAGCAAGGCTACTCAGATGCCTTGGAATTGCCCACAGAAACACTCGATGTTACCATGGACCAAATCAAAAGGAATTAAACATTAAAGCACTTGGATAACATTGCAGGTCTGTGATAGTTTGAGTTATAAGGCGTATGTGCCCACGTACCCATACTCATATACATGTGTGCACGCATACACACACACACACATAAACACACACACATACACACACACACACACACACACACACACACACACACAAATGCAGATGTACTTTTTCTTTAACAGTCTTCAATATCCTTTCTTTAGGAACTTTCCTGCTAATAAGCTGTTCGGTTAACACTAGGAGTTTCTTCATCCCTTCTTTCAGAATCCTATGAAGATCTCTCTATGATTCCCACAAGTGTTTGCCTATTGGTTACTAATGGTGACTGTTTCCCTGTATCTTCATTGGTCACCTCTATATCAGCCATGCATGGTATAGTACCTGATGCACAGTAGGTGTTAAAAGAAATAGTTGATAAATTCAGTTGAAGTTGGAATTTAAGAGTGAATGACAGAAGAGGAAGAAGCTTTGACTGTGGTGAACTGGGACTGTTTCTTTCATTTGACATTCTTGCATGTGCATACACATGGCCACATACAAATTCAAGGGCAGAAGGAAGATAAGAAGGCTTGAATCCAAGAGTTTCCAAAAGGGTATTAACTCATTCTCTAACTCAACATTCTTAAAGGGGAGTTCACTTACCACTGGGGTTCTCAAAGACTCCCTGGTGGGATGTGAGCATATGGATAGCTTTAAGAGATTCAATTTCCAGATCTTCAGCTCCCATATGTTGTCTCCTTAAAGCTAATCTTCCAGATCTGTGGTCTCCTGATTTTCCTTACTCCTCTTTCACAGTTTCCCCCTCCCCCTTTACTAAAGAAATGTATATTTTTGCCCAGCTATCATCAATCTAAGCAAGGTGCATTATTCCAAGGAGTATAAATCTCCCCCAAACAAAGGGATAATTTAAGACATTTTTAGTTTAGAGGGAGAATCCCAAGGATAAAGCAAAAAAAAATATTTAATAAGAAATAGTGAAGGCTACTGTGCCATATTTTATTCAGGCAACACATTCATAGCACATCTTTGTGCCTTATATATTTATCCACACAGCTCCCCATCAATCCTAGAAAAAGAACTCAGAAGGGAGAAGATTAGCCAAACACACATATTAACACATTCACTTGAATCAACAAGGAAAGTCAATTCTTTTTACTGACTAAAAGCCAGTGTGGTTTGACTGATTGGTTTGACAATAAGAAACAGCTTCCCCAGTTAGGGCATATAACAGAACTTTTTAACATAAACTGAAAGGTTTTGATGAAGATATACTTAATTCATGTATATGATATATACCAGTGCTTCCCTGACTTTAATGTGCACATAAATCACCTGGAAATCTTATTAAAATGCTGATTCTGATTTAGTGGGGCTAGGGAAGGACTCAAGATTCTGCATTTCTAACAAGCTCCCTGGGGATGCTGATGTTGCTGGTCCATGAATCACACTTTGAGCAGTGAGGATGTACTAGAAAATACATTTTTTCAGTGAATTAAAGTTTTCATTAAAAATTCAGATATCAAATATAAAATGTACAAGTGCATATTTAATTTTTTAAAATATATTTGGGAAGTATTCCAACAAGACACATTTGAAGACCTCCAAGTTCTGCCACTGTTGACAATCTGAAGCTAAGATATTTTCAGTTGGCCTTCATTGTCTGTATAGGCCAGAAGTCTATTTTCCTCTGAAGTTGAATCCCAGAGGTATTTACTTCTTTTCCAGTTCTTCACATAGCTTATGCTTTTGGTGGCAGACTCAATGGCTCAGACCTTCATGTGTGGGAAGCACGGCTACCAAGCCATTCAATGCAAACAGTCAAGTTGGGATGGCAGGATGGGTAAACCAACCCTGCAAACAGTCCGCAAAGCACTCAGGATTCCTAATTCAAGAATAAATGGCCTCATGAACACAATAACCATAACAGCTGGCATGATTTGGCACATGTCACTGAGCAGAGCTTGTTTAGCAGGTGCTGAAATATGGGTCTACATGTTTTAACAAGATTCTAAACAAAATCATAAAGTTGCCAAGTCTGTAGTCAGTCCCAACTCCCTATCAGCACCTCTTCTCCTTCTAGGCACCCCGTAAAGGTGGATTTCATCCCTTCTACACTCCATTAAGTCTACCCTCAATCCCCAATACAAGCCCATATCCACCTCTTTTAAAGAATTTTGAAGACAATGCCTTCTTTAAACATGCATTTCAAAACTTTCTGTACTACAAAAAAACTATTTAGGTGTATTTCTACTCCAGAGAGGCAGAAAACACACAGAGCTCTGTCAGCAGGTCAGCAGGCCAAGCATGCCAAGTAATCTGGGGTTACAGATAGCAGATTAATCTCAAAACTGGAACATCTTTAAGACCAGGAGGTAGCCTCTTTTCTGATCAAGAAAAGATAAGTCAATAATTCCAGACTATTAGTTCACCACCATGACAGATGCCTTGTAAAACAGGCACATTTGTGCAGCCTTCCTTCAAGCGTGACCATAAAGGGTAATGACTGGTGCCTTGAGTGCTTTGACATCTCCAGATAAAAGGAACTAATCTGTGATTGTTTTCACCTGGGGTGGCCCAATTCATTCATGCTGGAGGTAGAAGTTGATAGAAGTGAAATTATTGGGAGCCCAAGATCTCGAGAAAAAAAATGAGAAAGCTTTGAAGTGTTCCATGCCTTTAAAAAACATGACATTTCCAAGCAGCTAAGCACTCATTGAATCACAGAATGTCAAAACTACAGGAAACTTAGTGATCATCTAATGATCCAAATTATTTTTATTATAGTGAAGAGGAAGCCGAGGGCTACAAAGGTAAAATAATCTGTCATAGAGCTTATTCGTGAAAGGGAAAAAAGTCATCAACCTGGCAATCTGCCACACAACCCGTCCCACAGTGCTATCTCTCAGGCTGAGTATAGTATATGAGGAAACAAGGGGCAGGTGCCCTTACACAACAGGGACACACACTAAATTGGGAGTCTCTTCCCTTTAAGCTACACAGCACCATAAGTGAGGCTGAGGAGATACTAGGGGTGAGGTTAACTTCCGGTGTGCTCTGGTAAATGTTTAACAACTGCCTTGGGTGTTGGGGAGCTGTGATTTGCAGCATTTGTCAATTTCTTTGGTGTCAATAAACCCAGCATGGCAGATTTCAAGCTACCAATGTGATGTCACTGAAAACAAGTTGGGAAGAGATGTCACAATCAGCTCTTGAGGGCTGGAACAAGCTGACTCCAGCAGACCACTGAAGCTTCTGAGAAGTCCAAATCACTTGGGTTGGAGGATGGAATAACTTTTTGCCTCACAAGGAAAAAAACATCCAGGTTCACGAGAAAAATTCTAGCAGCCCCCTCCCTCATTCTAAAGTCTCCAGTTCCAATGTCCATGGGACCCAGAGCAAACCAAACTTTTCAGAAGTCACTTGGTTCATCCAGCCTATGTCTGATGAATGGCTGCAGGCAGGAGCATGAGAGGTAGAATCAACATTCCCTATTTTAATGCTCTGGGCAACCAAGTGCTCCTTTCCCAGCAGCAATGGAATCCAGTTTCCAAGGTGATGCATGAGCTCAGACCTCCATCTTTGCCAATATCAATGGAAGTGCTCGGATTCGGCTTTGGGCAGCCCTCCACAGGTCTCATAAGCAGGAATGGAAACATGAAATACCAAATTCTTCCTCAATTTCCTTGTGCTAGAAGAACTCCAAGGCTAAGGGCAGCAAGTCATCAGGGAAAGTTCTTAGCCTGTTCTTTCTCTTTGCCAGACATTGATTGGCTAATAAAGAAAAAAACTGTGTATAAACAAAAGTGGCTGACGACATCCAAGAGTCTGCAGCAATTCCTCTACATCATTCTGACAGCTAGCAAATGGAAATAGCTCTTAGGGAGCATGTCTGAGAAACAGCTGGAATATGTAATGGACGTTTTCCTGCAAGTCTGACAGGTTGAGCTCTATCACAGTTGAGCTACACTCACCGGACACTGATCAGAATGAACTCTGCCATTCCTCGGAAGGTTGCCAAGAGGCCTTTGTAAAGAAGGGAATCCAGGGCCTCGGTTTTAGAAATGGAGGAGAATAAATACCAGACAAATCATAAGCAGACATGATTTAAATAGAAAGACCTATAAATGCCAGTCTCTCCCTGGCTTCTTGACTCTAGATCTGCCACACCAAAATGGCATGAGCACAACCCTTTCCAGAAGGTCACTTGCCATATGTTGTCGATTGGTCTTTAGTCTCACTCCCGACACATATTTGGTAAGCCAACAGATATAAGTTCCTGAAAGATAGAGAATATACAGGATACTTTCTCTTATACACGGACTCACTCTAAGCATCATTTAAATGACAAACTCCCATTGGGGCCCCTAAAATAACCTGATTTACCAGAATCTGGTCTGCTCTCTGTACTTCAGGAGCAGATCCATTCTGTAAAGCAAGGTGGTTGTTAAAATCAATGCAAGAATCTCCTCAAAAGAATAAAGATAGAATTTTTAAGATTAAAAGATCCAAATCAATGAATGATTGGGTACTCTGTCTTTCTTATTTCAGGCTCAAGGGAGTTATTACAAATAATAGCATGCCTAGAAAAGATCCTGAGAAGGTTGCAAGATCTATAGAAGCTGCCAGTGCAATAGTAGTAGACATGCTTCTCAACAAAGCCCCGTACCCAGGCCCCTTACTGTGAGCTCCATCCTAATACATAAACCTTAGGAAAGCAAAAGATGAATTGGTGAGCTGCAATCTGCACATCCAAGCAATCCATCCTCAAAGTATGGAAACTTGCATGGAATCCGTCTTGCAAGTCTGGGTGGGGAAGGAGAAATTCACCTTATGAAAGACATAATCAAAACGCATGACAGCCTTGAGGAGCAAGCTACTGCTAAGACTGTGGAAGTTGTAAAAGTGAGGAGGAGAATAGCGTTTTCCTCTCAGCTTCTCTCTCCCTTGTAGTCTTATTACCTGTCATAACTTCAAGAATAACCTCCTTTTCAAGAAATCCTTCCATCTCAAGGCCATCTGGCTTGACCTCTCCTAACCCCACTTCCTCTCTCCACCCCAAAGTAAATGAAGTTCACCTTGGAAAACCAGCAGAACTCGATAATTAAAACATTCTGAGCTAAAGGTGTTCAGATGTCATGCCAACTGATAAGCCAAATTAGTACCAAGGCATAAAATAAAGTGGCACTGTCTTTGATCTATACTGATCAGTGCCTTGTCCTGCCCACCTAGAAAGCACTTTGCTCCATGAAACACTTTAAAGTCAAGAAAAACACAATTGCTGAAAAAGACAATGAGGAAAATAAAGGCACTTCCAGCAGGTATTTGCTGCCTTTCCTTAATACTATTTAGCACTTCCACAAGCCTTTTCATCTTCAAAGCACTTGAAGAATATTAGCTAATTAATCCTCCCAACAGCCCTGCAAGGTGAGGAAGGATTATCTCCATTTTACAGATGGAGAAATGGAATATTTTGAACACAAGCATAAAACCCAATGACCGAATTGCCAGCAACTGGGCTGGGTTCCTTCCCAGTATCTTTGATGTCCACCCAAGCCAGCCAAGGTATCTCATCCCCAACCTGAGTACTGCCAAAGGCTCCTACCCAGGAGGCAGCTGAGCAGACAGAGGGCCAGAGGCAAGACAAACAAGGAGACTCTCATGCCATCTCTTCCAAGTCTATAATTAACTCATGATTTCACTGGACTGTCTGGTTAGGGGAGGTCCATTTTGAAGGTTAGATGAAGAAGGAGGAGATGCCTTCCCAATTCATCTCCTGAGAAATGTTTCTATTATTTCTCTTTATAAATATTTCTATTTTAATGCTGAAGACAGCATATGCAGTGATAGACAGCCACCTTAAATCCTACCTGGAACCAAGGCAGGTTTTAAAAAAATAAATGAAAAACCCCTGGCATGTTGCTTTCATTTTTCAAGTTTTCTCATATTTTAGGATAAGGCTTTCTCTGATCAAACCCCAGGTGTAAATGCCAGTCGGAACCCTGGTCAAAACCTCATAATGAAATACACTATAGGAACTTTATGCCTACCCCAGCCCTATTACTTTTTTTTTTAATTCATTTTTATTGTTAGACTTATTGGGGTGACATCTGTTAGCAAGGATTACATAGGTTTCAGGCAGCCCTATTACTTAAGGCATAATTCCAAACTGTGGAGGTCTTAGAAATTCTTGAATTTTCAAAAGCTGTAAAAATCACTTCGAGATTCAGAATGTCAACAAAATTTTTGGAATTGCCACTTTTAAGTTGACTGTTTGCCTTGTCAATAGCTACCAAGAAAGCTTACCAATTCTTACCTTTGTGCTTTCTTTCATATTGTTCTCCACCCCCTAGAAGTGAAATCTGTGTGCTTCGCACATCCAGGTATATAACAAAAGAACTTAGAAACCACCTTCCCTGTTCCTCCAAAGGTTCCTCCTATGAGAAGTACACAGTAAGTATTCAGAAAGGTGTATGAATTAAATTGTAGGAAGCAGTAGCTATATGTTTAGGACAGTGGATTTTGATTAAAGGTGAGTCTAGTAATGTCTGGATACATTTGAGTTGTCATAGCTGGGGGAGGTGCAATTGGGGGGTGGACACTACTGGCCCCTAGTGAGTAGAGGTCAGAGATGTTGTTAAACATCCCACAGTGCACAGGACAGCCACACCACAGTGCCAACAATGAGAAACTGGATTAGAAGAGAACCATTTAGATGAAGCACATGCTGAGCACATAGTAAGTAGGTTTTCAATAAAAACTGACAGATTGATGGACTGAACAAGTAGCTGCCTCTATGACTGGGTGTACTCCCTGTTGTCAAAACAAACAAAGAAGTCATACAAACCCAATTAAGAGTAATTCAGGTACATTTTCACTTTCTTAGTACGTAGGCAGAAGCCTTGATAATTTTGTCTATAAATAAAAGCATAAAGTTTACTTTAGATGAGTTGTGAGATATTTGGTGGCAGGGATCATGTCTTATATTTCTTTTGCCCTCAATGATTCTGGGTACACAGTAGGTGTAAAAATATTTGTTAATCAATTATACCATAGGGGAGGGGCAAACAAATATAAATGGAAAAGAAATTGAACATTTTAACTCAATCCTATTATGGTTTTAAGATAATACACCCAGGGAAGTGGTAAAAAATCAGTCATTATATAAAAATATTATACAGCAATCCAAACAAACAAACAGAACAACTTTCCAAGACACAACATAAGTGAATAACATAGACATAAAATTCACCAAAGGAAGCCACAACATATTTGGGGACGAGTGGGTCAGGGAGGGGAGAAAGGGGAGGAGGGGGTGGGAGAGGAGGGGGGGAAGCTAAATATATGGTGATGGAAAGAGAAGTCACATTAGGTGGTGAACTGATTATACAACAAGTTGACAATGCACTGTAGAATTGTATGCCTGAAACCTATGTAATCCTTGTTAACAGATGTCACCCCAATAAGTCTAACAATAAAAATGAATTTAAAAAAATGCAAAAAAAAAGGAAGCCACAACACAAAAGATACATACTGTATGATTCTGTTTGTATGAAGTTCAAAAATAAGTGAAATGAATCTATGATAGACGTAAGAGAATAATAGTTACTGTTGGTAGAGGTGGAGTATGACTATTGACTGAAAAGGAGCACAAGGGCACTTTCTGGAATACTGGAAATGTTCTATATCTGGATCTGGTTGTTGGTCAGATGCGTGTGTGTGTGTGTATATCAAGTCATAAACTTAAGGTTTGTTAACATTCCTGTTAACAACTGTTAACATTCCTGTATGCCAGTTGTATCTTATTTTTAAAATGAAAACATTAATTAAAAATACAAAGTACCAAAAAAAAAATCAGCCACAGTAGAAAAGTTTAAAACTATGGTTTTAGACAGGTAGGCTTATGTTAACAAGGTTCTTTCCCACAATAAATATGCACAGCTTTCATCCAAATTTCAGTTCCAAGAGTTATCTTCTTTCTTAATTAAAATGCAAACATAGACTTGATGGCTAGAAAACAAGGTGGGGGGAGGGGGGAAACTCTCTCAGCCAGAAAGAACACACTAACTTATTTCATTCAAACAATAAAATTAAGTCCATGTCTGACAGACCAGATCTGTCTCTAAGACCCAGGTCAGCAACACACACACACACACACACACACACACACACACACACACACACACACACGTACCTGCCTTTGATGTGGCTTCCTGGGGCAGCTCATAATAGGAATACTGCTACTTAAAAATCTAAACAATTGCACTTCATAATTACAAAACCAACCTTGCCCTCTCCCTCCCAAGAATAATTAGCTTCCTGCTGCTGAAAAAAAAAGATGGCAACTCTTTTTAAAATCATTAAATTCTCAGCTGTGTCCCCCTACTGAATTCCCACATTCCAATAGCCCCTTAATTCCATGTAACACCTGCCTCTATATTTCTTATTTCTATTTTTAAAACATACCTTTATAGATCATTATAAAAATGCTATACCTGTAAATAAGAAGTCAGCAGAGCACAGAAATTTTTCAGTTTCCAAAGTAAAACTTAGCACTGTCTTTTAAAACAAAAACTATTAAAGAATGTGCAATACACATTTACTGTGATTAGGCCACTGTGGTTGAAGAATGCTTTTTCTACCAGAAAACTCAAAATCTTTATAAAGATTTTTTTTTATTTAGCTTGTCTTCTCCCTCAGATTTTGAGCTTCTAAAGGACAGGTTGAGATATTTTGTCAACTTTATATTTAAAATACTAAAACACATATGTGCAAGACCATCATGGCCTTCAGCATCTGTATAGTGAATGATCAATGGATGGATGGATGAATAGATTAGGAGAGGGAGGGATGAAGGGTGGGGGGAATAAATAAATTGGGAGAGGGAGAGATGAAAGGATGACAGGATGGGGTAAGGGATGGATGGGTGTATGAATGGATGGAAGAACAAATGGGGGTGGGGAATGAGAAGATGAAAGTCAAATTAATGGATGAATGAACAAAGTACTAGACAATGGATTACATCCTTTGGCAAATTATTTTTAGTTCCTCAAATTATTTTCATTAGACATCTACGTATAATATCTCCCAGAGTCAGGTTCATAGTAGGTTTTATAGACACATAAGAAGAGGAAGAACAAATGAAAGGGGGAGTTGGTCCAGCAATTTCTGGGTGATGAGATCTGAAAAAGGAAAGTTGGTGCTTCCCAGAGTCTGGTTGGTTTCAGGGATAAGGGTGGATTTTACGCAGATGTTGAAAAAAACTTCTTCTAAGTCATTGTCCTGAATGATAAACATATTTAAAATACCTGCAGTTTTGAGAAAACAGGGCAATTAAGACCGATATGCATAGGATCTTGAGTAAACAGTCATTGAAAATGGTATGCATAGGGTCTTCAGTAAACAGTCATTGAGAGAGGTAGGCATATAGTCATTAAAGTTGGAAGGAAGGAAGGGGAGCAAAGAAAGGAAAACTTTTAAAAAGTCCTAAGCTAAATTACTTTGTTAAATCAAATTAAACTAGAGGGTTAAATCTCAAACTAGAAGAGAAAATGTCACCCTTACACTATCCACAAATATATATACATGAACCTAGAAAAGAGATGCCTGCTTTAAAAGGCTTAGCTGTGAAATAGGTTTATCAGTCGCCAGCCCAAACTTCCATGTTCTCCTCTATTTGCTTTTTGCTGTTAGAGTTGCTTTTTCTTTGACTCTTCCTCCTCCCTCTTCTACCTCCCCCTCCTCCTCCTAGTTTTTCTTCTCAGACCCTCTCTCCATCTCTTTCCTTTACTTCAATATCATATGGGCTGAATGAACATCACCACAAAGGTAAGCCTTGGGAAAAATGTGCTGGGAAGGACCCTTGGCCCAGGCCTTCATGAAAATTTATCATAGGCTCCAATGTCACACAAACATTTAAGAACTAACACATCCTCAAAGGATAGAGATTTTCCTTTTCTGCAAAGTCAGCCTGAACATGGAAGAGGTTGAGGGAATTTCCAAGCCTCCTTGGCATTGAATTTAGTGCAGTCAAGTAAGAAAAGAGAGAAACTATGGTGTCCTGACAGATTGGATTTGAGGTCTCTGAGGACAGGCTCCAGGCAGGCCCAGGTAAAGAAACCACAGTGCTCCTAGGAGTAAAAAAGGCACCTGCCCTGGACAGAGCAAGCACCTCTTGGGGAGGCAAGAGCACCCTGAAAGGGAGGGGTAGGGAAGGGCCAGCCCCTGCCAGGATGAAGAGGAGTTCATCTCTACATCCCAACCTTGAAAAGAAGCAACAATGGAAAGATGCCAGCATTCCAAGAATGAATGAATTCTTGGAATGCACCATCTTTCTTGTAATATTAAAGCATTAACATATGTATTTGCAATTCAGCTCATTTTTGTTTACCTTTTCTTTTTGCATTGATTTATTGCTGCTTAGTTTTGTCAGAAAGAATCCTTGATGTATAAGAACAGGATACAACCTTCTAAATATTCTTCAGTGAAATCAACAGGCTCCATGCTTAAGTAGAGATTTGAACAGCTACAAGATTAATAACAAACTCCATGCCTTTATTGGAGTTGGCAATTTTCAAAGTTCTTTTCTGTACATGCTCTTGGATGGCATGCATGATCTGGACCTGAGTTGCTTGAAGTGAAGAATTTGTAAATGTTGCTGCAAAGAGAAGCTATCACTGACAAAACAAAAAAATTGCAAAATTAAGCAAAGGCAGGAGGACACTGATGCACAAAATCCATGGCCTATTATTTCTCATCCAAATGCAAATTACTAGAGTGGCTCACAGAATAATTTACAGCCCTATTGCAAAATAAGCAAATATCTTGACCACACTGTAAGTTCTACAAGTAGTATTTTTAATGCCCAATTCTGACTATTCGAATCAACACAATGCCAAAAAGGAACAGTAATTCTCTCTGGAAAAATTTGCCTTTCTGAGATAAGCCAATGTTTAATCATTGTAAATGAGAAAATGAACCATGGAAGCCATAAGTAGGGAAAAGTATTGATAAAAACTTGGATTTTTGTATTGCTTTTTCTTTACTTGTGGCAGCCTGCAGTTTCATCATAAATATTTTGTGGTTAAAATGAAAATAAATTAATTCCAATACATCACCCATCCTCAGTGTGTTTGCTCCTGATGTATCTTCCTTCACATGCCTTATATAATTCCAAAAACTTGCAGGAAGATAATATTTTAAGATAAAACCATTGCTGCATATTCACAATTCAAAAGTAGAGACTTTGTATGTTAATTTAAAAATCTGTAATTTAAAAAAATTATGTTTTTATAAATTATATATTATCTATAGCTGATTTCTCTCTATAACGCAGACTTGAATAGTCATGACAAAGATAAATGTCTCACAAAGCCTAAAATATTTACTATCTGGCCCTTTATGGAAAAAGTTTGCTGACCCCTTGGAATATCTTAATACACAAGCTTTTAAAACTGGGAGTTTGTGTGTTTGTATTCTGAAATTCACACAGACACACAAACCTCAGTAAAATGTAGAAGCACTGTGTTATCTCATAATAACATTGAGTATTTGTCCAGAAGACTGATAAAAAGGATAGATATAATTATCTTGGTATTTCTTGAAGGGAACATCCCTTCTTCCAATGCTCATTTCAACAAAACTATGGATGTTTTGTAATTAGATAACAACAGCAATTTGCAATAACTTCTCTCTCTCTCTCTCTCTCACACACACACACACACACACACACACACTCACGCACACACAAACACACACACACACCACACAGGAGCATTATTTCACATTTTCCTCATGTGCCCCATCCATTCATTGAGAAAATATTTATTGAAAACCCATTGGATCGCAGCCACTATGCTGGGCCCCAAGAATCTAAGCAGAATAAGACACAGCCCCCACCCTCGATAGGCTTGGCAGTGGACTGCAACAGACATTTAACAAATGATTATGGCCCCATGTGGTAAGTACTATTTAGAGGAATATCTATAAAATATGAAAATATATTTTTTGTTCTTGTGACAGTTTTATTGGTTTTAACACAGTTTTCCATCATCATCATTCCTACCACCACTGATCTTCCCTTCCTTCACAAGGTGCTTCTAAGACAGTGGTGCTCCAGTCCCCTGTCACTATGCTGGCTGGTCCCAGGTCAGCCCATCCCCAGTGCCTCCACCCATGAGAGAGTCCCAGCAAAGTGGGCAATATATTATGTGACATTCATGCTAACAAAGCTGGCTAGGCAGTGCTCTGGACTCCTGAAGGAGATCCCCACAGGTTGAGTTGTCTCTGCTCCATCCACAGAGAGGTCCCTCTCATATGAGGCTAACCAGAAAATATGAAAATATTTTGACAGCAAAATGAATGGAGTGAGCAGATGAAGAAGTTAGGTAAGACTTCACAGAGGAAGTGACATTTGGCTTGGGGTTTGAAGTGTGAGTAAGAGTTGTTTCTAGTACTAAATAAATAAAACAGTATGTTAAGCTGCAGAAGCAGCATATTGCAGTGAAGTGAAACAAACATGGCAGGTCCAGGGCCACTGTAGACCCCGTGTGCTGGATGGAGTCCAGGGGAAGTGGGGGGTGTAAATGGATGAGCTGGAAAGTAGGCTGGGGTCAGACTTATGCCTTGCTAAGGAGTCTGGGCTTTATCTTTAAAGGTGGACATGACAGGTTTTCTTAAGCAGACAAGTAACATGGTCGGAGTTCTGTTTTAAGATGGTAAAATTGGATGAGGGGTGGAGGAAGTATGAGGGTGGTGGGGACAGACCGAAAGCAACAGCTTCCCAGATATACCAGTGTGCATCTACCCACAATCCCTCCACAGGCACACCAACTGAACAGGGCCTCTGTAAATGGAAGAGTATCTTAGTGCCTGTGTGAACCAAAGAAAAAGTTCATGCAATTTATTCCTTGGAAAATACAGAACAGTCATGGCACGCCAATTTTACTTCATAAGAGGGTGGCGGGGGTGGGGGGGATCTTCCTCTCTCTATTGTTGCTTGTGTGTCTGAAAATCCCCAGTATCCAGACAAGAGCCCTGCAAATGGCAACGAAAAGTATACAGAAATGCTATAGTTAACCAGCTTTTGTGCTTGAGGCCAAAAAAGAATGAAGACTCTGTTTCCAAGCCCAGAAACATTGATTATTACAATATCCTGATCGTAGCCCAGACATCTCCAACTTGTGGAATGTTTGCTCCATACACTCCTCTCTGAAATGCCTCCTCATTACAGAATTCTTGCAAAAGTGAAATAATTCCAGCTACTGTTTTTGCCATAAAAGGGACCACTGTGCTTCTGCTACTTTTCCCCAGCATGTTTCTGTAGGTGGTCATTTCAACAATAAAGGAAGTTCAAGGGTTCAAACAGATTTCCACTGTTACAGCCCAAAAATCTGAGGTTTTTTCAAGGAAGTCCCCCCTACTGAGCAATTATGCTTGAATTCAAGGCTAGCTCTTTCTTACCAAAGCTGTAGGGAGGGGAGGGCAGAGGGAGAGGGATAAGGAACTGGGGGAGGGAAGAGGAGAAGATAAGGGACTAAAGAAATCAGAGCACTCAATCAGAAGTAAATGGTTGCAAGCAGCCATGTGATACCATGGAGACTCGGGAAGGGGAGAGAAAGAGGAGTCTGGGGGATTGTTTCATTCCCCCCTCTTACTCTTGGTGAGTTTTCACTCTGATGAACTGATACACTTAGGTAACAAAAAAGATTTACAGGGGCCATAATGGGCACTATGGCACGGCCCAGGGAACATATTTGGAAGGTGCTAGAGGGAGCCAGGTAGAGCTGCAGTGTCCAGCAGGGAACATGTGTTTGTTCACAGTGCAGTCTTCTGATTACGACCCTGCTCAGCCCTCCCCAGTGAGGTCTCCATCCCTATGTGATGTCTCACGACCTCCCTAGAGCAGGGCAGGCCCACTCCCAAGATACCCGCACCCTCCACCCCCATGCAGTGTTGCCAAGGGCAACAGAGAACTGCTACTTCACCATTTTCTCTTCTGCCTTTTTGTCCCCCATTGCTGAAAGCCTAGGAGTGAAGGTAACTCCAAAGATTCAGGATGGTAAGGGCCCTGCTGCTTCACCCTCAATCCCTCATCTCTCCTCTCTCTCTCTCTCTCTCTCTCTCTCTCTCTCTCTGTGTGTGTGTGTGTGTGTGTGTGTATCTTTCTGCATTGCCCATGCCCTTGGCATTCATTATTCTCACCATTTTCACAAAGTATATGTATAAAAACTTCAGAGGCTAGAAAAGTCCTCATTTCTCTTTTCCCCTTCTGCTAAAACTGCTGGGACCCCAGCCAACCCGTCTCCCACCTCCCAGCTCTCAGTGGAGACCTTTCACAAAAGCTGCTAGGGTGCCATTTCCTTGCCACTGCTAATGAGCACACCTCGAGTAACGACTTAGAGAAAACAGGCCCAGCCAAGAAGAGGCATTCTTTTAAACGTATTACCCAATTATTTCACTGAGGGGAGGGAACATTATGAATTAAAAACCTTGAAAGCCCACATATTTCTAAGAGCAAATTGCACGTGAAGGCACACCACTGACAATGATTAGAATGACTGAAATATCACACTAGCACTCATGAACGCACATGCTGAGGTGAATTATGAATGCACAACTGTGCCTTGAGCCACATGGATTCGTTTCTGTTCCTCCCATCTCAGATAATTTTTATATCTTTGCTTGCTGCTGCCTTGCATTAAAGATCTGCTCATTTTACAAAGAAGCAGGCTAAGGTAAAGAGAATGTGGGTGGTTTCACAAAGATTCTGCAATCAAATGCACAAAGGGCAGTGAGGGACAAAATTCTCATTTAGGTCACTGTCGGAGTCAGTCCCCCCTAATAAAACCTGGTGGATTAAAAGCCCAGAAGTAGGAGCCTGGACCCCAAATGGAGCTAATATTGTAAATGAATGAGTCAATGCCATACAGTGTGCCTTCCTATGTGTGCAAGGTAGATGTAGGGTCATAGAAAGGAACATCAAAAGGAACCGAGTAGATCGAGAAAATGAAAAAAAAAAGAGAGAGAGAGAGAGAGAGAGAGAGAGAGAGAGAGAATGTTTCCTTAGACTTTCCCAGGTTAAGAAATGTCTAACTGGATTTATTTGTTTACATTTTGCTAACATGAGTAAGCCCCTCCCATGATGAAGGGGTTTACTCTGTTTCCATATAGCTTCTGAGATTTTGGAAGGATAGGTGCCTCAGAAGGGTGTATATTGCCTCTTGTTTGTTTTTGATAAGTTGGGTATGCTTTATGCTGCCTTAGAAAGCTAAGATGGTTTCTGTTATGGTTGAGGGTCGGAAAAGGGGGCAGAATATCTCTTCTTGTAGGTAGGTGATCTCAAGAAAACCCTTTGGGAAAATAAAACATCATTGCTTAGAAATTAAGTATAAACTATATTTGCATTTTTTTTCATTTGCATTTCTAAACTTACATGCCCTGCTGTCATCCAGTTAAATGAAAATCATCATTTTAACTTAAATTCTTCCTATTTAGAAAATATCAATTGTTTATTTGAAAAAATATAAAGGAAAGATATGTTTATTAGCCCAAGTTAGAAAGTGAGACCTACAGCTTCATGTCTGCAAGACAAAGATTCTCAAATAAAAGGCAGAACCAAGTTACAAAAGGCTGCTGCTGTTGTCTGACTGCCTGCCTCTCAGAAGGAAGTGCTCCTGCATGCTTATCCCACCTGGATTCTAACTAGAAGAGTCATTTTTTTCCTATGCTTATCAACTTCGTTTGGTGTGACTTTTGAAAGTGTCTATCATTTCAACTGTTCCAGTGTAAAAGGATTAATAAACAGTGATAGTTCCCCTGAGGACAAACAGGTGAGCAGATAGTAAAAACCAGATTTATCATCCCAATAAATCTACTTCTCAAAACAAACACCTTATTATTCAGAAAAGCATTGTTCTTTCCTATTTCTGGGCAAATAATTACAGTTGTTTTCTGGGAAGAAAGAAAAGTATTTTGAATAGAGTCTTAAAAGTGATCAATCTGACCAAACCTGTAGTTTCATTTCAATAATGCTTACTTGAAAACTGTATAAAGACAGCAATACAGAATGACTCATAGCAAATGTGACTTGCTAAGCCCACATTAAAAAAAAAGTCCATATGAATAGCATCATCAGCACTAAAGAGTATTAATTAAGTAGATCATGATGCAATGGATTTGAGAGGAGTATGGGGGGGGTTCATAATGAGCCACCCAAAGGTATGCCTCAGTGGTATGCAAATTATTTTAAGCTAACGGCAATTTTAGCTTCAAGCTCAAAGAAACTTCTGCCCCTTCCTTTAACTACCTACAAGGTCTGGCAATTAAGTTCACAAACTTGCCACTGTGTACTTATGTTGGCAGCACTGTACAAACAACTTGGTAAGGTGTCATAAACTTGGTATATCTGTCTCACAGCTGTCTTCATGTCGATGTGTGGCAGTGTCTTGCTGAGTGGCATTCATTACTTTGGTTGCGTGTTTTTGTGTACTGTCACAAAAATGTTGGAGCTTCAACTAGAGCAATGAATAAACATTAAATTTCTTGTTAAACTTGGCAAGAGTGGAAGTGAAATCAGGGACATGTTAGTTCAAGTTTATGGGGATAATGCCATGAAGAAAATGGCAGTGTACAAATGGATTAAATGTTTTTCTGATGGGAGAGAAAGCGTCACTGATGAAGAGAGGTCAGGGTGGCCAGTAACAAGCAGAACTGATGAAAACCTTGCAAAAATTCATCGAATTGTATGTCAAAATTGTCGACTGACTGTGAGAAGCATAGTCGACCAACTAAACATCAATAGAGAAGCAGTAAAAAAAAATCTTAGCTGAAAATCTTGGCATGAGAAAGGTGTGTGCAAAGATGGTCCCGAAAGAGCTCACTGATAAACAAAAGCAAAGGAGAGTGGAAGTTTGTCAAGACCTTTTGGAGAGGCAAGATGATGTTTTGGGCCGTGTTATCACTGGTGATGAAACATGGGTGTACCAATATGACCTTGAAACAAAGCATCAAAGTGCACAATGGAAGTCAGACAATTCTCCATGACCAAAAAGTTCTATTTGTCCAAATCAAGAGTCAAAACAATGTTGTCAACCTTTTGTGGTAACAGAGGGATTGTTCATTATGAATTTGTATCAACTGGACAAACAATCAACCAAGTTTACTATTTGAAAGTGCTGACAAGGCTGTGTGAAAAAGTTAGATGAAAATGACCTGAACTTTTCACCAACAACTCATGGCTCTTACACCATGACAATGTACCAGCTCACACAGCACTGTTTGTGAGGGAGTTTTTAGCCAGTACACAAATAACTGTATTGGAATACCCTCCCTACTCACTGATCTGGCCCCCAATGACTTTTTTCTTTACCAAAAGATAAAGGAAATATTGAAAGAAAGACATTTTGATGACATAAAGAACATCAAGGGTAATACAATGACAGCTCTGATGGTCATTCCAGAAAGAGTTCAAAAATTGCTTTGAAGGGGGAACTAGGCGCTGGTGCCAGTGCATAGCTTCCCAAGGGGAGTACTTCATGTGTGACTGCAGTGATATTCAGCAATGAGGTATGTAGCGCTTTTTCTAGGATCAGTTCACGAGCTTAATTGTCAGATCTCATAGAAGAACTTGAATCAGGGGTCTTGCCCATAGACATTATCACTGATAACCTCTTGTTGACCCCCCTATATGACAGGGCAAACACATTTACTGAACATATGTTCTTTTTATCATCCAGCACCCTTTGAAGCCCCGAAGCTACATTATTTCCTCATCCCTAGAGGTTCACTGAACCTCTCCTGCAATGTAAGATCTCCGACTTTCTCATGTATGCAGGGTTCCCATACATATGCATGTATTAAATTTGGTTATCTTCTCTTGCTAATCTGTCTCACATCTATTTGATTATTACAACAGCCAAAAGAACGCTGAGGGTAGAGGAAAGTTTCTTCTTCTCCCACAGGAGAAAAGACAACAATGACAATATTGCATAAACTTTACATAAATAAAGTACCACAATCCCAGAGAGAATCAGAATAGTTATTTAGAAAATGGAGCATATTTATTTACTGTAAGACAAATTTACATATACAGGAATTCTTCTAGACTGATTTGAAAAATGCGTATGAACAGTCTACCTAATCGTGTGTGTATACATGCACTCACATACATTAATGCACACATGCATGTAGTAAATATACAGGTAGTCACATATTTAACTAGGTACCATATGTAAATTGTTCTCCAATTAGGCTATCATTTAAAAACTTCATATTTAAAATCAGATGTTAAAAAACGTTAGCCCACAAACCATAGTCACCCATCATCTGTTTGTATAAAGTTTTATTGTAATACAGCCATGCACATTCATTTACATATTGTCGGTGGCTGCTTTTGCTTTTACAATGATAAAGTCGAGTAGTTGTGACAGAGACTATATAAACTGCAAACTTAATTTATTTACTATCTGAATCATTATAAAATAATTTAATCCCTGATTAAGACAAGGAATACCTTCTGACTCACACATTAGTCATCTGGCACACATTGTTCAGGTTTGATTCAACAAGCTCTAGACATTTTTTTCCAAATTATTGAAAAGTTTTATTAAATATCATGATACACTAAGAAGTCAGATAAAAGAAACTTTTGAGATTTAGTATAGTATCTTTGTTTTGACCTTTAATTACTTTGGAAACATTTTTCTGCTATATTCTTGATGTGATGCTATAATACATATATATTATTTTAATATATAGTAAGCATTAGAAGTATATAATGCTACACAATGTTACTCATCCATGTTTCAAGACCTTCATACATGCATATGATTTTTCTATTTCATATAAACAGATATATATAACTCAATAAGTACATTTACTATCATTCATTATCATTTCATTCTATTCCATTGCAAAACTCGGGGAGATATTTAACAATCAGGGGCACCTAAACAGCCATCTGAAATCCCCTGTTACCAAAAGTATATGTGATTCTAATATCATTGTTAAATACATTATACACCTTTCCTGAGCATAACAACCAGTTACCCCTTATAGGATGAGATTATCTTATTTCAAAAATAATCACTTGTTCTTGTTTCTCATGTTCTTATTTCTTATGCACTGTGCTTAAAAGTACACTTCAGGAGAATATAAACATGGGGAAAGGTGGCCAGGGAAAATAAAATGTTACAGAATATCATATTTCAAGGAATCTTCCATTTTTTCTAAGTTGAATAATTCTGATTTCATCTCTCACATGGAATCCATTAATTATCACTACATGATATGAAATGATCTTCTTTAAAAAAATCTAAATATGAGGTTTTTACTGTTTGAAGCTAAGGATTGAGCATAGTACACATTGCTGCTGTCATTCTCTGCTAAAACCATGACCTGAAGATGACAGAGATGATAATGAAAGTACAGTAGAGTAGCAGAGATTGGGTTATTCTGTATGTAGATGCAGACTGTCACACTCATGATTTGGATTAAGGGTACATGACCTCATCCCATAGCTAGTCGAACTAGAGCAAATGTAATTTATTGGAGCCAGAAGGCCTCATTATGATCTGGCATTCAACACACCTTATTCCTCTTACCAAAGTAACTCTCCTTACAAAGAAAAATGATAGCCACATAAGAAATCCTTATTACCAGTCTTTATTTTATTGACAAAATTTCGAAGGCAGTAGAAAGAAAATATATTGCCCAGGGTTTTCCACCCATTACAAAACATACTTACATAATAAAACAAAATGAATAAGGGAAAATCATTCACTTGAAATCTCACTGGAAACTTTGGCTTTAGGATAACACTTTTACGACACTTCGCTAAGATCACCATCTTCTGGGAAAAGCCTAACCTGCCATTGCTCAACTTGGGACTGGAAAATATCCTTAAAGTCTTGAAAGCCACTTGTACCTGTCATTTCTCTTTATAGGTGGAAGTAGCCCACCATTACCACACTACTTTCTAAGTTTCACACAAAGACATTATGGCGTGATGGTTCCTTCCAAATGATTCATAATGGGATCTTTTAAGGAAAATTGGAAGATACAGCCCAAGAAGCAGAAGTTTCCTTGAACTAAATGATGGCATTTTTGCCTTTTAATGAAAAGGCAAAATTTAGGAGCAAGGAAGAGATGTGAGATAGTGTGTAAAATGGCGGGTATGTAAGCTAAAAATATCTGTTTATGGGCTTATTTGAGATTTTTCCAGGAAAGTTCCATTATATGTAATTTAAACAAAGGCAGCCATTCAATAATTAATAGAAATGAAGGCCTGTGCATTGGGAAGGCTATGGAAGAGGAAAGAAGGGTGTCAGGAGGAACATGGATTTCCTTACTGGTGTTCTAAGGTCTGTTTTTAAAAAATGAAGCAGAGTTGTTGTCAGAAAGGTCAGTCAAGTCTCCTTTCCATGCTGTTCTGAAAGCCTGTACGACTTTTATCAGGGCAGATAATGAACTAGTTATTATCTCAATGGAAGGTCCTGACTCTGTCTACGCTCCCCATCATCAACTCACCATGCTTAATTCAATATGTATTTATGTAGCTCAAATGTAATCCAACCAGATTCAGCCTCCCCCTTTCCAGACAGTGATACTGTTGCTAACATCAGACTGGTATCACTTTCAGGAAGGATGGGGAGAAAGCTTTATCATTACAAGGAGACCACCCTCAGACATAGCCATTATCTTAAAATGTTTTGGCATGTTTGAGGGGTTTTCATTTCTCAGTGGATCTGAGATAAGCCACCTGGAGAGCTTTTAATTGTTTCTTTGAGGCTATTGTTATTTATACAGCATGGACATTTGAAAGGCAACTCTCATGATCTCAATGGAAAATGGTTTCATTCTCAGAACTTCATTCTAGGCACAGAAATATTCAGCTAGGCAAGAAACCATAGATGTTACAGCTGTTTTGCAGACACATTAAGAAAAAAACAGCATTAAGTAAATAAAAATTCTTATTTGTGCCACAAATTTTGCTCAAGTTCTACCCACATTTACCTAAGTTTCATTATTACCCCACTATAGTAAT
Organism: Lyroderma lyra; assembly: GCA_004026885.1. NCBI lineage: Eukaryota > Metazoa > Chordata > Mammalia > Chiroptera > Megadermatidae > Lyroderma > Lyroderma lyra. The sequence continues at coordinate 24,363 of PVJL010011719.1, forward strand.
AATCAGTGCTGTTTGCCAAATACATTAGCTTTTTTTCTTCTTAGTAGGATTGCTTCATCAACCTCTTTGAGGTTGGGTGTGGCCAATGTGGCTTACTTTAGCCAATGAAGAATGAGCAGAAAGTGATATGTGTCACTCCTAGGTAAAAATTTTAAGAGCTGGTGTGCAATTTGCTATGTTCCCCTTTGTGATGCATGTTTCAAAATGAAGACTTCATCAGCCTGGATCCCAGAACAATTACAACTAGCAGAGTGTCCCTGTTGACATGCCTGCAACATGTAGTGTAAGGGAAAAATAAACATTTGTTATATTGAGCCACTGGGGTTTGAGGAATGTTTATCATCACAGAATAACCCAGTAGTATTCCACCTCCTTTTGCTACTGCTGCACTGTCTCCAAAACATGAATAGCTTCCTGTGATTGACATGCTCAAGAGAATTCCCATGGATTCAAAAAACAAATTATAATGAAAGGGAAAGACAAGACCATTGGTTCAATTGACCATAGATTTTTGTTAAGAACTCCTGACTCTTTTTAGATTCTTCACACATGGTACTATACTTATTTACATGAAGAGTCTAGCACTGTGCTTACTTTTCATCACCTTTTTCTTGATTAGGAAACTCCAGATGTTACATTAGGCAACAAGTACATTGTGCTATGGACTGAATGTTTGTGTCCCCCAAAAATTCGTAAGATAAAGTCCTTACCCCTCCCCCACTGTGGCTGTATTTGGTAATGGGGCCTCCAAGGAAGTAATTGAAGTTAATTAAAGTCATAAGGATAGGACCCTGACAAGGGATTAGTGTCCTTATGAGGAGAGAAACCAGAGGGTACAAGACTGTGCTCCCTCCCTCCCCGCACCCCCATCATGGGAGGACACAGTAAGAAGAGGGCTACCTATAAGCCAGAAAGAGAGTTCTTACCAGAAACTGAATCAGCCAGGACCATGGTCTTGGACTTCTCCACCTCCAGAACTATGAGAAGTAAAGTTCTGTTGTTTAACCCTTTCACTGCATTAACTGACTTCAAGTTTTTTTCAAAGTGTGTCAAAAAGCCACAAACAACATGAAGCTGATATTTTGACTATTTTATGCATTTAATAATAACATTTTGAGCTGCTTTGTATATAAATGACATCATTTTTGTTTCAAATTTTTGTTATACAGTAATCATTTACCATTATATTGAATTTTAGCAAGAAATACTCAAAACATACTAAGCGGCATCAATTAGATTTAAGTATAGATAAATTAGAATCTAATGGCATTGATGACATAAAAATTTATTACACAATGTTACACATTATGTAATAATCTTTTTCTTTCTTGTTGATAGTGCAAGCCACAGGAAAACATATTTAAAAGTCTTGTAAATGGAGAAAATTCCTTAAAACCATTTCACACTGAATAACAATTTTATAATAATTACAGTATTTACATTTCTAAGTAAATACAGTTAAGGTGGTACATTTTCTTAAAATCAATTATTACATTAAAGTATAAAAATTTCCTATTATTATTCATTCAAAAAAACATAAAAATATAGAAAAATGTACATATATAGAGGGAAAAGTTTTTTTGAGCTTGTGGGGTAAACTCAAATGCCACAGTCAGTGGATGAAAATATTCATTCATATATATCTGAACATCACAGCAAAAGAGTTAAGCTACCCAGTCTGTGGTATTTTGTTACAGCAGCCTGAGTTAACTAATACACAGTGGGCTAGCCATAAGAGTGTACAATAAGGTGAGTTGGTGATTATGTAAAAGAAATTTCTCTAGGACCAAGATATTAGGATTAAAAAAAAAACAGTTCATACTAAGGAAGGAGGGATTTGAAGAATCTTTGGTAGATGGATAGGTATTCTGTAGGAGCACAATAAATAAGCATTATGTGCCAGGCACTGTGTATGGAGCTGGGGACATAAAGGCAAATGACACAGAGGCCCTGACTTGAAAGAACTCACAATCTAATGGAAAATACAGCAAGTAAACATATTACTTTACCACCACAGACATCTCCTGAGTACCTACCATGTGCTATTAAACACTGTTCTGGGAGTTAAACTGGGCAATACATAATTATAAATTATCTCACCATTCTTTATAGAAATGCATATACTGACTGCTCAATTGTGAGTAGAATCAATAATGAGGGAAGTGGATTGGGGAGACAAACATTCTATGCCCTCCTCACCAAATGGCAGTACAGTTCTCTTCAGTATGTTACCATATTCTCCTTGAGGTGAGCTCAGTCTGACTTACTTACCCTAGAAGATCTCAAGAGGCATCTGACCAGTATGGTGTCTTATAAACAGCAGGCACTCATGAAAGATGAACCAATAACAGCCATATCCTCAGCTCTACCAGGCAAATGCTTGGCTCGCAGAAAAGGTTATATGATAACATGTCTTAATATACAATCCAAAGCAAGGGGTCACTGCATAGCACAATATCTAAATTAAGCACACCATTAGGCTGTCATGAATAGTAACAGAAGCAGGCTTGAATTCTTACCTGAATACTGGGGAAATAACCCCCACGAAAAGCAGCATCAGTATTCCTCAGAGAGAGCTCACTTTTTAGAGCATTTCCTAAAATCTTATAGACCATGCATCATTCCTTCATGTCAGTTTCACTCAAGGGACCTTAGACCAAATCATAAAAGACCTGTAACTTCTCCGAGCAAAACAGGGTTACTGTCCCTAAGGGAGGAAGCACAGATACCAGCCAAATTGTCTGGACTTTTTATTACTATTAGGAAGAGTGAGAAATTGGAGAAGGGCTTCAAAATATTGTTTATAGGGATGTGAGGGGAGAGCAAAAAATGAAAACAGAAAATAGTGTTAATAAACAACATTTTGACAGTAGAAAAGGAAACACCACAATCTCCCCCTAACTGGGGATTTACTACATTAATCTTTTAATACGGAAAGGGATTTGCTGAGACAAATACCAACATAGATACTATTGGATGTCAGTCATGTTCTGCTTCTGAGAAAACAATGCATGGGAGATGATGCCAGAAGATGTGGGTTTCCCAGGTCTACCTGAGCCAGTGGGAGGGAGGGAGGGAGGGAGGGAGGGAGGGAGGGAAGTTTAGAAAATGGCATTAGCCAGCCTTTTCTCCACAAGGATACTTCCTTCGTGCTATTAGGACTTTTAATCTAGAAATTCTGTTTTAGGTTCTGTAGAGGTAAGGAACTCATTCTGACCTCCTTCCCCACTGCCCCTTCTTACATCCTCCCACATTACAGCAAACCTTTAACTTTGCCCTCCTCCTCTGAGCTGGCAGAACCCATAACCCAGCTATGATACACTGTGGAAACTATAACCTTCACCTTTAATTAGGTAGGATGGCAAGGTAATGTTGGCTTTCTGTCTGATTGAGGTCGGGTGAGAGTGTTAAAGATTCCTGAAAATGCAACACGAGTACTCAGCAGCAAGCATGCACATGGACACTTACTAAAATATCCCAGCCCTGGGTTTTCTTGTTTTGTTTTTTGTTTTGTTTTGTTTTGTTTTGTTTTGTTTTAATAATAAAAAAAGAGTCCTATGGCACAACCCCACCTGGCCCCCCATTGTAATAAACTAGAATGTAAGATACTGCAACTTGGAAAATGTTTTAGCTATCTTTGGCTTTCCCCTCAACATTCAGAGGGAGGACACAGATCACAGCACACAGAGATTTAAATATAGAGGAGGATTTTGTGGTAGCTTCTTGTAGACCCGCTTGTTTAGACAGGAAAATAAATGACCACTGTTGAGAGGTAAGGTCAGTCATCAGACATATTTTCCAGTCCCACTAATTACAAGCTAAGAGGGAATCTTCTGGAAAATAGTTTGCAGATTTGAGCAATGGGGCTTGGGGTAGAAACAGCAAGTGTGGAAGAGCAGCCACGTGGTCTTGGGAAAGTCATCTGAGCTACTTTGAGCTTCAGTTTGCTCATCTATAAAGCAGACATAATAACCCTTAGTTTTCTTACCTCACCATGTTGTTATGAGGATGAAATGAGATAAGGTGTGGGAAAGTGTTTTGAAAATTTCTAGAACCACCCACAGGCAAGGAGTTATTATATCCCAGCCCATCCAGAAGTTGAGTCTTTGGGAGGGTCATTTTCAAATTAAACTGTTGGTCATCAGTAACTATCACCATGTGGTTCTCTTGCTTCTTCCTATTCATATGGGGAATGAGTTTTACCACCTGGAGGGAGCTGAGTTGAGGGAAAAGTCTGGGTGGACAACTCAGTCAGAAGGAGCATGGCCTCAAGGATGTTCTGACCATGGAATAGAGAATGGACATGTCACATGTACTACACACACCTGCAGTCTCATGGGGAGAAGAGTGACAGGCAGCCAGGTGCATGCATAGGCAAGCTACATGCTTCTTCCATAGACCTGGAAGCAATGTGTGGAAAAAGCTGACACCATCATGTTCTACAAAATAAAAGAAGCAGTCCTCACTTTTCCTCTCTGTTACCTGCCCCTTTTTCCTGTCTGAGAAAACAAATTTTAGTATTAATAAGAATTTGTTCCTCTGGAAAACTTAAAATATAGCATCTCACTGTTAGGGTGCTAGACTTCCCGACTACACTACGCTTCCTTCCGCCACTGTCTATAACACTTTCAAGGTATCCAGGACGTGGAATCCACTGGGCTCTTTCTCTGTGATCTGTCACCACATGTCCCTCCTGATGATTAAATTGAATCACCTAAAAATCAAGATGGAGCCTAGAGTACAACATTCACTCATTCAACAACTTCAACAAATATTTACTCGGTTCCTAACACTTACCAGGCAAGCTCTTGTATGGCAGAGACGAGCTACTTACTCAACACACTTGCTCACAATTGGTTAACATTTCCCAGCATCCTTTGCAATTTCATGGTCATATGAGTAAGTTCTGGCCAATGGGATATTGGTAGAAATTAAGTACTCTACTTCTAGGCATAGCTAATAAAAATCCTCCCGTATGATCTCCATTCTCTCTTCTCCCATTTGTCTGTCAGATGCAGACTTGGAAGAGAGAATAGCCATAGGGAATAAAAGAGCTACAAAGTGAAATAGGCCTAGATTTCTGAATAACCATGTGGAAGGCCATCTACTAAATACCCACTTTGAACTGTCATATACACAAGAAATAAAACTTCTGCTGTTTCCAGCCATTTCGATGGTTGTGGTTCTTTGTTATAAAAATTAGCCTACCCTGCCTAATACAATTAGGAGTACAATGGGGAAAAAGACATGATCCCTGATCCTATGAAGTTTCTAGCTTAGTTGAGGAGTGAAAAATCAAACTGGTAATTACAACAAAATGAGATAACTGCCATGGAGAGTGAAATACAGAGTACAGTGGTAACTAGCTCAATGAGGCAAATGGGGTTAGTTAGGAAGCCAGGGAGAGAGGTCAAGGTCAGAACCAAAGGAAACCAGAGAGCATGGTATGGAAGAGGAACCAGAAGAATTTTAGAGCTGGGGCCAGAGCAATTGTGACCACGTTATGGTCCAGCAGCCTGCTGCTTATAAGCCAATAATTGAGAGACAAGGGTGGTGGAAAGAAAAGCAGTTTGTTCAAAATGCTAGTATACAAGGAGGATGACAGACTCTAGTCCCAAAGGCCATCTCCTCATCCAGCAGGGCCAAAAGATTTTATAGAGGAGGCAGAAGAAAGGAAAAGGGGAGGTAGTCCAGTAATGCCTGGGAGATTTGATTTGATTTGAAAAAGAAAAGAAGGCCCTTCTTAGAGTCTGGCTGATTTTAGGGACAAGGGTGGATCTTGTACAGATGTTGAAAAAACTTCCAAGCCGTTGTCCTGAACATTTCTTTGAGTAAACCAGGTCATTAAACCTGGTTTGCATACAGCCCTGAGTAAACAGGGTCATTAAAGCTTGCAGGAGGGGAGGGAAGCAAAGGAAAAAAAAGTTTTAAAAAGTGTTATGCTAAATTACATTGTCAAACCAGAACTAAACTTAGAGTGTTAAATCTTGTAAATAGAAAATACAGTGTCACCCTTACACAATGAATGTAGGGAAGCAAAAGGAGAGATGAGCCTGGGACCAGATTCAAATCGTTTTGAAAACCAATTCATTTAGATGTTATCAGAAGAGCAATAAGAAGCAATGAAAGAACGCGAACTAGGGGGTGATGTGATTGGATCTGTACCTTGCAAGATTCACTCTGCAGGAGTGCACAGGATGCATTAGGGGAAAATAAGAAAGGCAAACGCGATGACCAATAGAAAATCTCTTTGGTGCTCCAGAACTTTGGCCACTGACATCAGACCAGATGTCACCATTACCTCAAACCTTGGCCACTGTTATTTAGACCATTAGCCATCTTCTCTGAGGGCCCAATTGCAACAGAATCAGTTCTCCCTCGTCCTCATGCTACCTCTTTCTTGTTTATACCCCTCTTGATGCCACCCTTTCCTCAAGATCCCAGTATGCCTTTCAGCAAAGCCCACAGGGGCTTATGCCACAAAGGAGGAGGCTGTACTACCGTATCTTACATTCTCCATAAACAATGCTCATTAAACATCCAACAGTAGAATTGTATGCCTGAAACCTATGTAATCCTTGCTAACAGATGTCACCCCAATAAGTCTAACAATAAAAATGAATTAAAAAAAAAAAAAAGAAACAACTGCCTCTGAAAACAATACCAGTGAGATGATTTTTACTACAGCATTAGCACACAGACATGGTCTGTAAGAAAGACAGGCAGCAGTTGTGTGGAAGGGCGGGTACACTCACTACAGAAATGTCAAGACCCCCTAAAAACTTTTGAAACAGGTACTTGGGTGCAGGAGCTTCTGTCTGAGGGATCTTCCTGAACAGAACTCAGGCCCCTTGGCCACAAAGGAGCACATGTGGCTGGGAGTAAAGAACACTGGAGAGAGGGAGCTAAGAAGAAAAAGATCAAGAAGGGCCTGGAGCAAATTTATATTTAAAGTACAACCCTAAAAGGGGACAAATTCTTATTTTTATCTATCTTATGTCCAAGTGCAAAGAAACAGCAGTTTATTTCCCACATTTATTCCTCTCTTGCTTCCCACTTAATGACAATGTGGACAGCCTGGCTAAATTTGTCATTTCATAAGAGAGATGACAAAATGTTCTTCATTTTCCTCCCAAACATTACTAAAGGAGACTGGGCTACATCCACCCATACAAATGTGCCCCACTACAGTACTTTTGACCTGGGAAGTTCTATCTAGAACAGTGTGAGAAAACAACCTGGTCCTGCTGCCAGCAGTGACCACAAACACGTGCCACCTTAATCTGGGCTCTGAGCCTGCAATCCTTCTTCTTGTCCTTGATCAGCCTTTATAGCAGAGGCTGGCTAGTGGTTCAGCAAACCTGTTTCACTTTTCTTCTAGGACACATAAATAGACTGTATGTACCAATCTCCCCTGCAGGTAGGTGTGGCCATGTGACTGAGTTCTGGCCAACAGAATGTGATGGGAAATGAAGCAAGTCACTTCTGAGCCTAGACCAAAAAACTCTCCCATGCTCAGCCTTCACTCTCTTTCCCCATCCAGCAGCTGAATGGAGAGGGCACCAAAGATCTAAAAGGGGGCAGAGAAAAATAAAAGAACTTGGGTACCCAATTCACCATTTGGAGGAGAGCCACTGAAGAGTCACCTAACCAGGACCAGACAATTATTTGAGAGGAACTTTTATTGTGCTCAGTCATTGTGGGCTGTTTGTTGCAGCAAGTAACCTAACATAACTAATAGAGCTCGCGCCCCCGTTTTTTTTGAGTGAGGATTCCAAATCATTAACATTTTTTCTCAAGTCTTCTAACATCCACTACTCTTGACAGAGGACCTCACCTTATTTTTTTTATAGCTTTACTGAGATATAATTCACATACAACAAAACTCACCCTCTAGAACATACCATTTAATGGTTTTTAGCATATTCACAGAGTTGTACAACCATTACCACTATCTGATTTTAGAATCATCCCTTAAAGAAACCCCACACTCATTAGCAGTCACTTTCTACTCCCCACTACCCCCAGTACTAGGCAACCACCAACCAGCTTAATGTCCTGATAAATTTGCCTGTTCTGGACATTTCATATTATTGGTATTATACAATATGTGTTATTGTATGACTGGCTTCATTCACCTAGGATAATGTTTTCAAGGTTTATCCATTTGTATTGCATTTTATCACCTTTTTATTGCCAAACAATCTTCCATTGCATGGATATATCACATTTTCTTTATCCATGTTTCAAGTGATGGACATTTGGGCTATTTTGATCTTTCCACTATTGTGAAAATGATGCAATGAATATTCTTGCACCTGTTTTTGTTTAAACATATGTTTTCAGTTCTCTTGGGAATATACTAAGGAGTAGAGTGCCAAACTGTTCTCCAGAGCCACTGCACTATTTTATCTTCCCACCAGCAATACATAAGGGTTCTAATTTCTCACATCCTCACCAACATTTGTCATTGTGTTTTTCTTTCTATTGTAGCCATCCTAATGTGTATGAAGTGATATTTCATGGTGGTTTTGATTTGCATTTTCCTGATGACTAATGATTTGGAGCATCTTTTTGTGTTTATGCCCACCTTTAAGTCTTCTTTGAAGAAATGTCTATTCAAATCCTTTGCCTATTTCAAAAATTAGGTTATTTGTCTTTCTTTGTTGAGTTGTTCAGAGTTTTTTGTTTTGTTTTTATTTTTACTAATTCTAGATACAAGTCTATTGTGGATTGATTTGTGCTCCTCCCCACAAAACATGTTGATGTCCTAACTTCCAGTACCTATGAATGTGACTTTATTTGGAAATAGGTTCTTTGCAAGTGAAATCTAGTGAAGATGAGGTCACACTACATGGGGATAAGCCCTAATTCCAATGACTTGATATTCGTATGAGAAGGCCATGTGAAGACACAGTGACACTGAAACACATATCAAGGACAGTGCCACGTGAAGATTGAGACTGAAATCATGTGACTACAAGCCAAGGAACACCAAGTACTGCTGGTAACCACCAGAAGCCAGGAGAAAAGCAAGGAAGGATTCTACCTTAGGGTCTTTAGAGGGAGTATGGTTCTGCTGACAACATGCTCTTGGACTTCTTACCTTCTAAAGTGTGAAAGAATAAATTTCTATTGTCTTAATTTTTAAACCACAGGACCAAAGAAAGATGGTGGACTGGAACAGTGGTTTGTAAATATCATTAAGCAATCAAGGCCTTTCCTCAAATGATACTCTACACAGTGGTTCTCAACCTGTGGGTCATGACCCCTTTGGGGGTCAAACGACCCTTTCACAGGGGTCGCCTAAGACCATTGGAAAACATATATATTTACATTACAATTAGCAAAATTACAGTTATGAAGTAGCAACAAAAATAATTTTATAGGGGTCACCACAACATGAGGAGCTGTATTAACGGATCACAGCATTAGGAAGGTTGAGAACCACTGCTCTACAAGGAACCTCAATATAGGAAACAAATGAAACAGATGAAAAGGGATGTGCTCTAGTTCTCAAGGAATCTAAATCCCATCTGTTTAGCTTTCCTCTCATTCCTCCCTCCTACAACCCACCTCCAGTCCCAGGGATGGCACACCAGCAATCTGCAGATAACATTAGGAAAGCATTGTACCATTCAGTTTTTCTAAGGCTTCTTTCAGGCTGACATTCCATGATTCTAGGCCTGAAGGGAAGACGGTTTAATATGAATCAAGTCAGGTTGGCCTCCCTAGTAGCACTGCCCACACTATGCAATAATTAGTTGTCTACTTGTCTGTTTCCTCCACCAGACTGTGAGCAACTCAACTACACGGACTGCTCTTCCTCCTTTTAGAGTTCCTTTACTCCAGTGACTGCCACATGCCCCTCAATATAAAAGCATCTAGTCAAGAAATACTAATGTCATCCCAATAAGTATAACAATAAAAAAAAAAAAAGAAATACCATGTAAGCAGATGCTTGGATAGATGAATGGATAGATGGATAGATGGATGGATGGATGGATGGATAATTACCACTGAATTGATATGATATAAATGGAATGAATGAAAATGAATAGACAAAGGAACACGTGAAGAACTTTGGCATGTTATTCACAATGTTTCAAAGATAGAATGACTTTAGCCTTCTCCATGAGTATAAGGCCAGGGCTCCAGAAAACATTTTCAGCATTGTCAGGTTATTCTCATAAAATATATGAAACAACAGTAACTAAATTAGTACATCTTGGAAAGCAACCCCAGTTATTTTCTCAGATTTCCTATCATTAATTCCTTTCAAGGGCAGGAAGCATTTCTCTTCATGCCTCTACCCTGAAAATGCCATTTACTTCTCCCCAACCCCAACCCTATGAATCTCCCTCCCCTTCTTGGCAGTTGGCACATGGGCCCAAAGATTTACTTGCACTCTACATAAACAGAACTTGCTGAGGAAATCTCTGCCCCATTTGTCCACTAATAGTTTTCCCAGAGAAGAACCAGGGAAAGCTCACTTTATATGCCATTGTGTGGTCATGATGGGGGTGGGACTCCCAGGGCCATTCTACAGATTTTCAGCTTGTGCTGAGAGTAGGAAGCCCATGGGGAAGTATATTGGCACAGGCCAGGGATTCTTCCTGTCCTCCTTTAAAGCTTCTGCTTCCTGCTCTAAGTTCTTAATGACTGCCTTCCATTTAAAAGCATCTTTAGCTTTAAAGGAGGCTAACTTCAACAGTACTATAAGCCAAGATAATCTGACCAGAAAGTAGTCTGATGAATTTAATATACTTTTTTTAAGGTGGGAATACACATTTAAAAAATGCAATCCTGAACAGAAATAGAAATAAATCCCAGAGAATTGATGCATTATCACTGGGGTAAAGCAATAAGGAATGTTTGGTGATCTTTTGAGCTTAAAGAGGTAATACCATGCTTCATTTCCTTGTTATTCTATTATTTAAACTATCTATCTCAATAGATATATTTTTCCTACCATAATGTTCTCTAGGTTCCCAGAATACTTTGCATGCCCAATGATTATGGGGTAGAGCAGGCATCTTGTTTTATACTATTAGTATGCTCTTAAAAACTTGCAGGTTATCAACTTGTTTTTAAATGGAATTATGTCATTTAACACTTTGTATTACATAAGTAACATGGAGAAGCAAAATGGTCTTCCCTTCTCAAAAAAACAAAAGTTATCTATAATCGTACTTGCCAGAGACAACCACTGTTACCATTCTAGAGCTGAGTTCTTCAAATTGTGACTTGTGGCCCATTAGGAGATCAGGAAATCAACTTAGTGGGTGACGATCAGCATCTTAAAAATGAAACAGAAGAAAGGAGAAGAGAAGAGGAATAGAGTTGGAATAAAGCAGAATAGGGTAGGGAAGGATAGAATAAGATAATATGGTAAAGAAAATTTTTAAAAATAAATGTATCAGAATGTGTCACATAGAAAAAAGTAAATATTGTTAATAAAACTATTGTTTCAGCTACATGCATCTACTGGATCACAAATGTAAAATATATTTTTCACTGGGGATCATGACTGAAACATGTTTTAAAAATACCGATTTGGTATATATCCTTTCAGATATTCCCTCCCATATTCCTACATCATCTTAATAAACATGCAATAATCTGGATCCTATTTGGTGGCATCTTTTTAACTTTGGAGTATGTTACAAACATATTCCTGAGTTAATAAATATTAATTTGTTTTATTTTAATGGCAGTAGAGTATTTCACTATTCCAATATATAGTGATGTTGTACCAATGTATAGTAACATTTGTTCAACCAATTTTCTATTGTTAAATCATTTATGGTATTTCCAATATTTTTTAATTATAAGCAACACTGAAGCATCTATACATTCTTTTATTTTACTTTTCCAATTATTTTCTTATGTTAATATTTTTTCTCCTCCATAATTTAATTTTTTAATTGATATATAATTGACATATAACATTCTATTAGTTTCAGGTATACAACATAATGATTTGATATTTGTATATACTGTATTGCAAAATATCACCACAATAAGTCCAGTTAACATCCATCACTATACATAGTTACTAATTTTTTTTCTTGTGATGAATTAATTTAAATTTTGAGGTGAAATCTCTGTTGTACAGTTTTTGTATATTAATTGCATAAAAGACAACTGCACCAGAAAATCTATACCAATTTACATTTCCATCAGCAGTGTCTAAAAGTACCCTACACCCACCCCACTTTCAATCTCATCCAAAACTTGACCATTCTTAATTTTTCCTCTTGGTCTATTTGAATAAGTGGGAAAATGGCAATTTATTTTAATTTGGTTGATTATTTATCTGAATTGAGCTCATCCACAGTAAATTTACACCTGACTTCAAGCAACACTATAGAATACAGAAGGCAACCACTGAGCTAGAAAAGAAACCTGTGTATCCATAAGGTAAATCATATGGGTTTAGGTGGTAAAGGCCTTGATATATAAAATGACTCCTCCACAGCAAATGAGTTATTTTATACAATCAGTATGTTACTCAAAACTATTAAGTTACAACTGAACAACGAGTTAGTTACAGCCAGGTAGGCAGCCACCACTTTGCTCAATTATCATACATGTAACATCCAACAGAGCTATGTGCCTGTGCCAGACACACAGTAGTTACTTCTTGATTTGTGGGCCTTTTTGTCTCAACCTCAGCCCTTGTGAGCACCCAAGGACCTACCTGGATATTGTCCTCATATTTTATTTTTCTGCCTCTGTGTCCCCATCATAAACTGGAAGGCAGAAGGCTCCTGCAGTGCTGATAAAGTGGTATTCATGAGAGGAACCATGTGCCACACAAAGAGGCACTGGGGCAAGCAGATAGAGCCCCAAAACTGAAGATACAGAACCACATATGAATCCTGGATTCAGACTTTAAACAGTGTGGTTTTAAACCCACTAACAGGGCCTCCATTTCCATACCTACCAAAAGAGTATCATAATATTTCCATACACAATTTTGAGGGGCTTGTGAAATAATGTGAGATAGCACTAGCAGAAAGCAGTCATACAATAAATATTAAGGGGGTGTGTGTGTGTGTGTGTGTGGGTGTGTGTGTGTGTAAATTTACTTGATGTCTGCCTAGACATGTTTAGAAGAATCCCCTTCATAACACTCAACATCTAAGACAAAAATTCAGCTATCTAAAAAAACTAGGGGCAGGGCTGCCTACAGGAAAAAGTCAAAGGGGTGAAGAATAAACTGTGGACTGTGATCTCAGCTGTACCCTACAGATGAGAGAAACAACTTGGGACAAGCAGTGGATTTAAGCAAGAGTTACCCAGGTCCTGAGAGTAGGACTGGATTTTTAAAGGCCTCTTATTCTGTATAAAGCTCTTTTGCATTTCACATCTGGTGGGTAAAGAAAAGTATATCCCGCCCCACACCAACCCCACCTGCAACTCTGACTCCAGAAAGCTATCCCACTATGCCTCCAGCTTTTAAAAGCTAAAACCCAATTACATAGTCACCCTTACATTTGAAGAAAATTTGGTTAATGGTCCAAAGTACTTCCTTCATGGAAAAATCAGCTCACCTATGCTCTAGTTAGGAAAAGGAATGAAGCAAAGTATAATAAAATTTAAAAACATGTTCAAATTTATCATAAAATCCCACTTTCAAAGGCCCAGTTGTGTGTCACTCAGCAGCAGGATCCCCTGGGGGCTTCTCACAACCATTTTTCAGACTTAACTGTAAAGGCTTCACACACCTTCACACCCAAAGTGAACCAAATATTCCATCAAAACGCAAGGCAGCCGTGGGGCTGCTTGGGCCTCAAAGATGCTTCACACATTCCCAGAATGCTTGAAGGGAAAGAGAAGGCTGAAATATTCACCCCTCAACACTCCAATCATGGCCATTTCAAACCAAACAGTGAGGAAGCCTGTAGGCTGGAAGAGGTGACTCCAGGACTTCAAACCTCAGCAAAGGCATCTGGGAAGCTGAGCCTGTATCAGGGCTTTGAAAGAAAGTCCTGTGGGCAGTTTTAGAGTTTGCTTGAGGCTTTTCCACTCCCAGAATCCACAAAGTTCCATCTAGCCAGGGTTGCTACTTTATGCATCAGATATCCAAGGCTCTGAAAGTAGAGGTGGATGGAAAGGCCTCCCCCTCTTCATTTTCTCTTGCCCTTCTTAGAAAATGTTCACTGTTGCCTAGTTTTGCATAAAACCTTCATAGTACCAGCAAGTAGAAAAGGCAACTCCCCTATAGCTCTAAAGCTAATCCAGCCAAGTGATCAGAGAACTTATCACTCTTCCTTTTCCATTCCCTCCCCAAGGAAAGGAAGCAATTTGAAAATCCAAAAGGATTCTCCTCACAGAGAATGAACTGAAGCAGCGCCAATGAAGATTCCAATGTCAAACTCCTATTACACTGAGTTCGCAAGTGATTTGAAACATGGCTTTGTGAAGAGCCCTCGTCTGAGAATCAAAAGGCTCCATAACTAGGCTTTAATTAAAAAAGAGGGATTAAATGAAGTCCTTTAAAGTAGATCATGTTTCCTTCATTTTGGCCTTAGTGATCGCTGATAATCTTTTACACTGCAGAAAAACAGAACAAAATTTCTGCTTAGTGTAGAAGTCAAGGGACAGCAAGGAATAAGAACAGTCACTGTCACAGTATCTTATTGAAGGAAAAAGTTTTGTAAAACTACAATCAGGGAGTTTTACCCAACAGAAATGTGTAGGTCTGTTCACTAAAAACAGAAACTAGAATGTTCATAGCAGCTTTATTCAGAATAGACCAAACATTCATCAATAGTAAAATAGACAATAAATCATGGTGTGTTCATGCAAAGGAATACTATATAGTCATGAAAATGAAATGTAGCCACATGCAACAACATAAATGAGGCACATAAACATAATTTTGAGCAAACAAAATATAGATCTAAAAAAGCATATATTGTATGGTTCTACAATAGGCCAAAGTAATTTAAGCTGCTAGAAGTCAGGATAATGGTCATTCCTGAGGAGGTATGACTGGAAGGCAACAGTGGCAGAATTTCTAGAGGGTTGCAAATATTGTTTCTTGATCCAGGTTCTGATTACAGAAGTATATTCAACTTGTAAAAATTCATTGAGCTGTATACTTGTGATCTGTGCACATTGTGGTATTTGTGTTATAATTAGATCTTAAGTTTTACCAATATAGGTATATTTGTAAATATATTTTCTAATATATTTGTATATATGAGAGAGAAAGAGAGAAAAACAGAGAGAGAGAGAGAGAGAGAGAGACAGAATGAACGAATGAGAATATGAATGAATTCTTTCGGTTTTAGGTAGCAATATTTCTCTAGAAACTACAACTCTGTTAACAAGTTTTCATTTCCATTTGCTTACTTGAGGAAAGCTGCCACACTGTTCTTGTTACACATAGCAATTCTTTGTCTCTCAGAAAAAGTGACCCTACAGTTTAGTGCCTCTTTTACTCATTGAACAAACATCAAATATTTCAGAGTACTTTTACCATCTGTGCATTTTCAGGAAAAGCAGTCCTTTTTTCTCCCTGCAGTGTACCCCTGAATTAGTCAGGGTCAGCTAACTGCTATAACAAACATACCCTAAATCTCACAATGAAAGTTTCTTTCTTTCTCATGCAAAATCCAATTAGGTGTTGGAAGACAGTCTTTGACTTAAAGACCCAGGCTCCTTCCATCTGGTGGTTCTACCATCCCTTAGGACCTTGAAATCTTCTGCAGAATCCTCTATATGCAGCCAGCAGAGTAGGGAAGAAATAAACTGCAGAGGATTGTGAGGGAGCTTTTATACACTCATCCCAGAGTGGAACAGTTATTCTTCTTACATTCCATTGGACAGAATTCAGACACATGGTCCGACCCAATTGCAAGGGAGGCTGGGGTATGTAGTCTAGCTATATGCTCAGGAGGAAAAGGAAAGAGTTAGTGAACACCTTAGGCATTCTCTGTCATGGTCTGCCAAGATCTATCATCTTTCTTCTGCTAGCTGTTCCATTACTGATATCTGATTACAAGGAGCAGAAGACAAAACCCTGGACCTGTCATTATGGGAGAAGATACAGAAAGTTCCAGAAAATGAAGGCAGAGGTGTGTACACTTAGCACCACTTCCAAAATGGCACTTATCTGAGTAAAAGTCCAGAACCTCCAAAAATGAGTGAGTAATGGCAGCTGGATGTTAAATTGTTCTTGCTGTTTTCCACAACATGAGTTGGGCCCACCAAGCCAGAAAGTGGGTGGTGTTCTTCTGTCCTCATTTTCACCATGTATTCAGCTAACCAGAATATTTACACTGGTTGAGGAGCCATAGGGGCTGGGTTTTATCCATTTTTACACCTATTTCCTTTACCCAAGCCCCCTGCTCATGACAAAACGACAACAAAAATAGTAGCATCCACAGCACACAAGTATTAGCCCTTACTATGTATTCTGTGTATGTGTCACACACTGCTACCACTGTTGATGAATTGATTCACTTAATCTTATCAATAATTCTAGGTGAGAGTTCATAGCTCAGGTTCATTCTTTTGCATATGTTTTTCCAGTTTTCCCAGCACCACCTACTAAAGAGGCTGTCTTTTCCCCATTGTATGTTTTTTGCTCCTTTATCGAAAATTATTTGTCCATATATTTGTGGGTTTATTTATGGGTTTTCAGTTCTATTCCATTGGTCTCTATTTCTGTTCTTCTGCCAGTACCAAGCTGTTTTGACTATTGATGCTTTGTAATATAAATAGAAGTCAGGAAGTGTAATG
>PVJL010011720.1:0-41109 GCA_004026885.1 Lyroderma lyra
TGTGTGTGTGTGTGTGTGTATATATGTGTGTGTGTGTGTGTGTGTGTGTGTGTGTGTATAATTTGCAGACATTTTACCAATAATTTCCAGAAGCCAAAATCATGGGATACTGAATATCAGTTTTATTAAAAAGTTTAATAAGAATTTAAGAAAAGAAATTCAAATTTTTATTATTACATTTTTTCTATTTTTGAAGTCACTTATACCCAAAGTGAACAAGTAATTTTT
This sequence comes from Lyroderma lyra, assembly GCA_004026885.1. Lineage (NCBI taxonomy): Eukaryota > Metazoa > Chordata > Mammalia > Chiroptera > Megadermatidae > Lyroderma > Lyroderma lyra. Next base: position 229 of record PVJL010011720.1, read on the forward strand.
GAATGCAACTAACTCCTCCCTATCATCATTCATGACTCCAGGATTTATAAATATTGAATTTACTTTCAAGTACTATATATCTCTAATGAGTACTAACTTATCATTAGTTTTGCATCATATTCTTACATTTTTACCATCAAAACAAAATACTTGACAAATATTTTGAAACCTTGAAATTTATGTTTGTTTCACAAAACATGTCATCTTCTTTGTTCAATAATTGCAAAACATTTTAATTTATAGATTTACAAAAATTATTTAGAATGACTTAAGTATTTATTTCATTTATAAATTATGTATTTCTCACCTAACTTCAGTATTTGTCTACTTACTAACTGTATCAAATAATTTTTGGCACATAGACATCACACAAAAATTTAGAAAATTCATCACATTTTTATTATAAACTTTTTATTAAAAATTTAATCATAAAAATAAAAGATTGCTGTAACTTTTTTTTAACAAAATGGGAAATTCCAGAAAATTGTCACAAAATATTATATGATGAAATCCTTTCTGTTGAATGACTATCAGAGATAATGACCTATTTTCTTTTTGTTTTTAGACATATATTATTCATACATCAATTTCTGACCTTGAGAAAATTCATGAAAGCTATCATCATTTAAAGGCATATTGTCTGAAATCTTACTTAAGCAATTTCACCATTGTGAGAGGGTGGACTCAGTGCTATCTGTCTGCTTGCATTCATCTTCTGTTTCATCTAATTATAGTGAAGCATCCTCTGAACATTTTTTTGCCCTTCAGAGCAGAAAATAAATTGTGAATTTGAATCGTGTTCAGTGAAAGACAAGAAACAGACCACAAATATGATGCTTTCAGTCTTCTTATATAATTTTTGAAAGCTGATGCAATACTTGAGTCTATGTAACAGAACACTGAAAAACATTGAATTAGCAACAATTTATTTCACTGTTGTGTGATTTTTTTTCCCATGAGACTACAACATTCTTTTTCTTATTGTCTTAGTTTATTTTAGAACAATTCAAAATAATTTGTGAGTTGTAATTAAATAGTAACAGCAATGATTAACAGTAATGATTATTGGCTTACATAGCAAATAAGATTACAATATAGAAAAAATGTTTCAAGATGTAAAAAAAGTGTCACTAAAATCTTACAGTATACAATGAATCCTTCATAGAAATTGAAAGGTAGAATACTTAAATTTTATTCTATAAAAAATAATTGCATACTTTTCAAAGATCTCTAATAAAAAATAAAATGTATGAAATATCTATTTTTACAAATGATTACAACTACTCAAAACAAAAGAGAAAAGTTAAAGTTAAGGCCTAATGATCTTAATGGTATCTTGAGTGTAAATGAAGATACAATTTCAACTGGTTTGCAGTTGCAAAATAGACATAGAAGATTTCACCAGGAAATGTATCATGAGAAGTGGAGTATGTAACTAATGACTTGAATTTGAGTATGAATTATAGTTTAGAGTACTAGCTTTCAAACTTTTTTTTGAGCACTTTAAAAAACTTTGTAACCTTAAGCATTTTGAACTTGTCATACATATTTTTTATCATAGGTTTATAGTTTCAATTAATGTATTTTTTCAAATTTTGTAAATGTCAAAATTTCAAATAAAACATCACATCATTCTTCAAGTCTAATAGAATATAAATGGCATACTTACTAATTTGACACCAATGTTATCCTTTCAGAAATATAAAAATATTCTCCTTTAAAATTTGGAAATGTTGTCTTTTTTCTCCTTCAACTGTATTTCCCTCCATTTTCTTCATGAAATTTAGACTTAATTTTATGCTTAAGGATATTTTACTCATCATTTTTATACCTCTCTGCAGCTATATGAGCATATGTAATTAAATTTATTTTAATAATTGTTGCCATTGTCTCCAAGAGTTATTTCCTTTTGGATAGAGTAAATCTAAGGAAAGCATTATGATGAATCGATTGAGTACAGAAACATAAATATGTTGTATATTTGCACAAATAACAAATCAAAATCAATTTTACCATAGTGATTCTCTTGGTTATGAATAGATTTGGGATTTATATTATCTTGATTAAAATGATAGTAAACCATTTCTAGGCAGGAAAGGACAGTTTGCATTCATGTACTTTTCGAAATATGCCCTGAGAATAGTAAGCACCTTCATTTCCTTGGAGCATAAAGGACTCATGGCTTGTAAGCGAAGCCTTGATGTAATCAGAGGGGTGCTTTCTAAGGCTGATTTAATAAATACACAATAAAATGTTTGATGTTACCTCCTCAATACTAGTCACCTTTTGTAGAGAAGCTAATATTTGCTTGTGGTTCAATTTATATTGTTGATATGGGGAACTACAAACCAGTTTACAGTGTAATATTGGAAGGTAAATATCTTAAGAAATTGGCAGATACATCTTAAATTTAGACAACTATAATATTAATAAACCAAAAACATTACCCCCCCAAAATGTGCCATAGGCTGTTAATTTCACTTATCATCTTATTTATAGTGATTTGTATTTTTCTTTCTTTTCCACGTTATAATTTTAATGGTATCATTTTAAATATGTTAACAATTTTTAAAATTTACATAAAGGAAATCAGTTAGTCTTATTAAAAATGCAGACTAAATGTTAATATCACTATCTTCATGATTTTCAATAAACAGAGCAACAGAAAAATCAGCTGTCAGCTGTGTCTAAATGATTTATAGTAGCAATGTTTATTTTTTAATCTGCTAAATTTGCTGGGAATACAGTCTATTTCATTAGAACTCAATATTCTCTAAAGTATTGAGTTCTCATTCGAAATAAAGTTTGTTGTGATATTAAATTTTACTTTTTCAGTTTCAAGAGGGTAAGCAGAGAGGGCGGAATGAGCGGGGGTCAAATACACGGTGATGAAAGGGGAACTGGCTCTGGGTGGTGAGCGCACAGTGCAACGCACATCGATGATGTTTTAGAGAATTATTCACCTGAAACCTCTATAATCTTGCTAATCATTGTCATCCCAACAAATTTAATGAATACGTTTTTTCTAAATTCATTTTTTGAAATGAAACACTAAGGGAAGTGTATGCTTACCTAAATCTTTCCATATTTCTTTACATTCTTGAGTATAAACATTGATGTGAAATTTCAGAATTGAACATATCTTATCATTTCAATGGATTATTTATTAAGGAAATGTCAAAATCTATTGTGAGCAGATTAAAAGCTCTAGTCCCCGGAACTAGACATGACAAAAGGGCATGCCTATGCAGGGTATAGGCAACTCTGTCACTATACATGACAAAAGGGGCTTTATAGATGTTATTAAGATTACAGACCTTAAAAATGACAAAATTACCTGGATTATCTGTGTGGACTCATTCTAATTACATTAGCCATTAAAGGCAGAGAACTTCCCTGGTCGTGGTCACACTTAGGTGTGAGAATGGAGGATGGATTGGAGAGAGATGATAGGAGAATGGCTGGACCATTGTCAGCTTTGAACATGGTAGAACAAAACCATACACCAAGGGATGCACACAGCATTTACATGTCATAAAGGCTGAAGAAACGGGTTGTCCCCCTAAAGCTTCCAGAAGGGACCTTGATTTCTGTCCTGTGAGATCCACGTCAGATTCTTGACCTCCAGAACCGTTAGGGTAATAAAGTTGTGCCGATTTCAGTCACTAAGTTTGTGGCAATGTGTTAGCAATAATGGAAAACTATTTCATTTGTTACAGTGTTTTGATTGAATAGTAAAATATATTTACTTTATCTGTTAGCCAGTAAAACTCACAAATGTTTGATAATTCCAAAAGAAACATGTAAAATAAATGATTTTATTTATTTATTTTTAGACAAGTTTTTTATTTACTAGTTGCCACATTTCTTTGTGCTCAGTAGTGTCATCATGAAGGTATCTAATCTTCTGATTAACAGTGTTATTAATTTTTCTTGACCGAGTAAAACATTACTAACATCACAATAGCATGTACTGGGGTATAATATAATTCCATTAACAATAATAACAAAAAGTAACAACCTAACTTTTCAATATCTAAAAGAAACTGAATCCAAGAGAAACTTTTTTAGTATCTGAGAGAAATCAAATCAAGTTCTGTATTAGAAGGTATAATATGCTTGCAGGTTATTTTAAATGTTTTGCTGGTGAAGTTTTGCAAATTTGTTTTTAAGCAAATCTCACTGGACAGAAGGAGTTGTGAATCCACAGCCACAGACTAAAACTTTTTTTTAACATTTTAGAGACTTAGTCTTTTCTAACACATTTCTTTTTACCCTTAGAATTATCATCACTTAAATGTTCTCTAAAATCCAAGTTATGTAATGGATGATCTAAATGATCATAAAAAGGGAGATAAATGTTTAGTAACAACCATAGCTCTTTATTATTTATATATTCTTGTGTAACAAATCACCCCAAAAGTTAGCAGCTGAAATGACAATTACTTTGTTATTTCATCATCTCAGAAATGTGAATGTCACTTAGTGGGGTGCCTCTGTGGGTTCAAGGTCTCTCATGAGGTTGTTCTCAGGGTGTCGACTGGCCTGCAGTGTTATCTCAGGACTTGATGGGCTAAATTATCTGCTTCGAGGCATGCGTTGCCGGCAGGATTCAATTTCTCACGGACTGTTGGACTAAGGTGTCGGGTCCGCACTATCACTCAAGGGCCTCTTCATAGGGTTCTTCACGATATGGCAGCTTTCCCAGGGTGAGCAATCCAAAGACAGAGACAGAGAAAGAGAACCCAAAACCAGGAATCACAGTCTTTATCACCTAGAGCAGTGGTTCTCAACCCTCCTAATGCTGCGACCCTTTAATACAGTTCCTCATGGTGTGGTGACCCCATAGAATTATTTTCGTTGCTACTTCATAACTGTAATGTTGCTACTGTTATGAATCGTCATGTAACTATCTGATATGTGCTTTCCGATGGTCTTAGGCGACCCCTGTGAAAGGGTCGTTCGGCCCCCAAAGGGGTCATGACCCACAGGTTGAGAACCACTGACTAGAGTCTCATCAAACCTGCTGTATTCTACTCTTTTGGGGCAAGTTGCTGAATCCAGCCCCGATTCAAAAGGAGGTTCCACAAAAGCATAAATGTTAGGAGGCAGGAATTTTTGGGAACCGTTATAGAAGCTGTCCACCATAAGAGCTCTTTAGATTCATCACTTTTTCTTAACTACCATTTTTCTGTGGATAAGACAGTACTTTTGGGTTAGAAAAATAGGGATCGTCTTACTCATGAGGGCGTCTTATACACAGACAAATATGGTATTTGTAACCAAAAAAGATATTTCTATTCAAATGGTATGTTTTCATTGTCTCCTTTAGTGCTGAGGAGTGAGAAGATTTTAAGAGTGGATAAGGAAAGTCAATGTACATGACAAACATAGAAATGCAGTCTTATTTCCACCACACATGCTGAAAGAAAGCACAGGAAAACACCTTCAAATGCTAATTGTTTCTGAAATGAAGTTCACGTGCCTTACAGTGAATTAAATGTAACATGTATATTAGTTTCCTCAGACTGCAGTAAAAAGTCCCACAAACTGGGTGTCATAAACAACAGAAATGTATCTTCTCAAAAATCTGGAGCCTAGAAGGCCAAGATCGAGGTGTCATCGAGTTTGGCAACTTCTGAGGGCTGCGAGGGAGAAGCTGTCCCCAGTCTGTCCCCTAGCTTTTGACAGCCTCAGGCACTCACACTCCTTGGCTTGTATATGGCATTTTCTGTGTCTACCATCGTCTTTCCTCATGTCTGTCCTTGGGTTCGAATTTCCCCCCTTTGTAGGAACACCAGTCATACCGAATTAGAGCCTACCTTAATGATATCACTTGAACTTGATTGCCTTCATAAAATAAAAGTGTTCTCCTAATAAAGTCATATTCTGAGGTGTGAGAGTTAAAACATCAATATACCTTTTTTTATTTAAGGGAGGGACACAGTTCAATCCCTAACAGCCTATGGTACATATTTGTATTATTATCGCTCCTGTCTTAGGAGATAACTCTGTTTCAAGCAGGCATGTCATGCCTCACACTAGTCTAATGTGGGGACCCCAGATGGTCAAAATCTGTGAGCTGTGAATGCTACAGAGAAACAAGAGGTGAAAAAATGGCAAATGATGAAAATTTCTTCCAGAAAAGCTCAAAAACCAAACTCACTGTTCAGGAATTGGCACACAAGCCTGCTCATTACCTCGGATTCAAGGAACTGTTTGTGGTCACTGCAGCTTTGCTAAAGTCCAGTAGACTGTGCTATAAATGTGGCGAAGAGGGAGGATGGCTGACTTTTAATTAAGAGAATAAAAAATTGGGGCAGTGTTCTTTCTACGCAATGGCACCAAAAGTGACACTTCTATTAGAGACATGCTCAATTTGTTATTTTTAAAAATTATGTTGTTTTTTTTTTTTTTGTAACATAACAGTGGCAAAATCTCTTTATCAGGGAAATAACCATTTACATTCTCATTGGTATATTAAAATATGAAATGCTATGCAGTAATAACCATCCAGGGGAAAGTTATGCTTATTTATGGCAGATCCAAGTAAAGTCTAGATTTGTCGCTTAGAAATATCATTAAGACTGCTTTAGTTTTGCTGTTGTTGTTATTGTTACATTTTTAAATTAAATGTAGATGATTTGTTTCTACAGTTACACTGAACCGGTCCAAGTTCTGTGGACCCATTGACAGCAGTCCCCATTCTTCTGACGCCCAGCCTGAGGGCATCACCAGTCTACTTTCCGTCTCTATGGATGTTTTCCATTGGCAGACATGTCACATCAATGCAACCATGCAGTATCTAATCTTTTGTGCCAGCCTTTCCTTTGGCATTCATGTCATAGCCTGTATCTCTACTCCATTCTTCCTTTTTTGAGGAATAACACTCCATTGTATGGCTGTACCTAAATAGGCCCTCTATTCATTAGTTGATGAACATTTATGTTGTTTCTACTTTGGACGTATTATGAATAGCTCTGCTATAAACAGTCATGCACAAGTTATTTTTGGACACATGTTATTATTTTTCTTGGGTATCTACAGAGGAGTAGAATTGTTGAGTTTAGTATTTTGAGGGACTGATGTGTTATTTTCCAAAGGAACCAGCAATGCATGAAGGTGTCCAAATTTTCTGCTTCCTCACCAAGACATCTTATTTTATATCTTTATTTATTTTAGCCATCATAGTGGGTGTAGAGTATTGCATTATGATTTTTGGCTTGCATTCCAGTGATGACTAATGATGCCAAATATCTTTTCATGTGTTTATTGGCCATTTGTATGTTTTATTGGAAATATCTATTTAGTTCATTTGCCCATTTTTTTAAATTGGGTCATTTGACTTCATATTGTTGAGTTGTAAGAGATTGTTACATATTCTGGATATTAGACACACATGAGATACATAATTTGCAAATATGTAATGCTTACCTAGTACCACACTTTAGCTCTATAGTAAGTTTCGAACTCAAGAAGTATGTATGAATCTTTTCCAACTTTATTCTTTTTCTTTTTAAAATTGTTGTGGTTATTTTGGGTCCTTTGTAGTTCTATATAAATTTTAATGTCAACTTTTTAATTTTCGAAAATAGTAGTTGGAATTTTGGAGGGAGTTAAGTCTTCTAACCCATGATTATAGGGCGTGGTTTCCTTTATGTGGATATTCTGTAACATTTTTCAATATCTTTTGTATTTTTTAGTGCATAAACCTTGTACTTTTTTTTGCTGTTGCTATAAATGGATTTTTTATTTAATTTGTTTTGGATTGTTCATTGATGGTATATAGAAAAGTGTTGATTTTTATATATTGTATCCTACCACATAGGTGAAATACTTTATTATTTATAATACTTTTTTTGGTGGATTCCTTAATATTTTTGTACATATAAGATCATGCCATGTTCCAATAGAAATAGTTTTACTTTTTAAATTTCAATGTGAACGTCTTTTATTTTTTACTTCCAGTACAACATTCAATAGAAATATCTTCTGATCTTATGAAAAAAAAATTGGGTTTTTTACTCTTAACTATGATGTTAACTGTGGGATTTTCATTTGTTTGTTTGTTGTATAGATGCCTTTTGTCAAATTGAAAAAGTTTTCTGTCACTACATTGTTGAGTGTTTTAATCATAAAAGAATTCTTGATATCGTCAAATACTTCCACATCTATTGAGATGGTCATGCAGTTTTTGTTTTTTATATTACTACTATGATATATTGTAGTGATAGATTTTTGGATATTAAGCCAACTTTGCATTCTTGAGAAAAAATGGAAAGTTTATTTATTGACAAGATCTTTCGTATTTTTAAATACAGACATTTACAGCTTTAAATTGCCCTGTGAACACTGTTTTTGAATTCCATAAGTTTTAGTATGCTGTATTTTTGTTTTATTTGGTAATTTCTCTCATAATTTCTTTTTTGATCTAGTGGTTATTTGGAAATATATTGTTTGATTTCCATATATTTGTGAATTTCCTAAATTTTCATCTGTGTTTGAAATCCAGATTAAATTCATTGCAGACACAGAACATATTTTTAATAATTCTAACGATTTTAAAATGTTTGTATTCAGATTAACCGTATGGCCTCACACATGGTTTATTTCTGAGAATGTTCTTTGTGTTTTTGAGAAGAATATGTATCTGCTGTTGTTAGGAAAAGTGTTTTAGAAATGTCCTTTATTTCTATTCTGTTTATAGTGTTCAAGTTTTCTATGTCCTTGTGTATATTCTGTCTAATTATTCTGTTATTGAAAGCAGGGTTTTGTAGTCTCTGACTATTCTTGTTAAATTGGCTATTTCTACCTTCAATTCTGTCAGGTTGTGTCTTTGTATTTTGCTCTTTTGTTTGGTGTATATATTTATAATTATTATATCCTCTTGAAGGTCTGGACCTCTTATTGTTATACAATGTATGTTTTGTCTCTAGTAATCAATTTTGTCTTAAAGTTTATTTTGTCCGATATTAGTAGTGTTACTGCTGTCCTTTCAGGTAGCTGCTTGAATGGTTTATTCTTTCCTATTATTTTAATTTCTAACAATTGTGTCTTTGAATTCAAAGGTATTTTGCATAAATAGGATATAGTTGTAGCATATTTTTTATTCACATTCTGACAAACTGTGCCTTTTGATTGGCTGTTTAATGCATTCGTATTTAATATATTTTGTTAAGTTATATTAATAGTGGTTAATGCTAGCAACTATTTTGATATATAGCCTCTTTTCTCACTTATCAAGCCCATTATATTCCCAGTCCATCTTTTTATATGGACCTATGCATGATAAACTTGTCCGTAGTTTGAGAGCTAAAGCAGAACCTGAAAATGATCTAGGATTAGATATTAGCAATTTTCACTTTTTGCAGCTGAATATCATTTCTTTTTTGATAGAGGATCTGAGTATCTGAGTAGCTCACTTTCATGGCTGCCACAAATGTCATGTGAGCTTTTCTTTTTTCTTTTTTTCCTTTCAATTCTCTTTTCTCCCCTGTTATAATTCCATTGATTTCCTTATTATATTAAGGCCCAGGGCTATGAATTTTTGTGCCCTCTTACCAAAAAACTTATTGGTACCCATTTTAGAAACACTGAATAAGTAATCCCAGTCTAAAACTCAATCATTTATGTTTTATGATCAGCTAGAGAGAAAAATATTATCTTGCATTACTATTATTCTATAATAATGATGCACTCTGTGATTCCCTAGTCAACTTGAAATTTAGACTTTTCTGTATTTCTATATAATTTGGATGTGAACTTCCATTACTGATCTGGAGTAGCATTAATATAGGTCTACTTAATATATGTGTACAGAACCCTTTGTTGCTTGAAGGCCTTTTTTATCCTTGAGTTTTGACAATCCACGCCAAGACCCAAGTGTTGGCACCCTTCTCACTTTGTCTGTGTCTCACAGTCTGTGTCAGGCAACTCAGTTGAAAGGAGCTCTCGTTACTTGACCCTGACGTTACCCTGGTTTCCTTCCCACCTGGATGCCCTTTTATTCAATTTGACTCTGTCATCTTTACCTGGGCACACTCTCCTTATATAAAATTTTTACTCACCCCCGTCAGGCTCTGATATTTTGTGCTGGGTTGTCCTGCTGTCTAACTCTGACATCTGACACCAGGCTGCATTCCTTACCCTGCTTGGGCTCTAACCTGACTCTGGGATATCTGGGCTCTTCTTTTCCCATCACCCCAGTGTGGTCAACTAATTTGCTTGACATTGTTTAATAATACATTAGATGTTAATCTTCAGAAAATTATCTCCCTGTCTTGCAGTGAACATTACCAAAAACAGAAAATTAACTGATGTATTTATTTATTTATTTTGGTATGTGGGTAGTTCCCTGGCTGGGAATTGAACCTGAGCTGCAGCGTTGACGGTGCCAGTGCCGAAGCCTTAAGCCACTATACCACCAGGGAACTCCCCTAACTGATTTAAAAGAGTTAGTGAATCAGGACCCACAGAGTATCAGTCACTTCTCAAGTCAGACGATAATGTGTAGAAGAAATGGGAAGAAGCAGCATTATGTGACCTTAAGAATATTAAATACCTTAACATTGTATAATTGACTCAAATAATCTCAGCCTTGGAAGGCATATGTTATCCAACTGTTATTATCAAATGTTTCGAGAATCCTTTCCCCAGAAGAAAAGTTGTACAAGACCTCTTTGAACAATTCTTGTGCTAGAAAACCCTCTTGCATGGTTTACTTACAGGGTATAATTGTATGCTATGTAATTAAAAATAAAAAAGTAAATTTAAAAACATATTTATTTATTTATTTCTTCTTTCTCTCTTTCGTTCTTCAACAGCTACTCCTGGAGGAACTATGAAAAAAGAGATATATTTCCATAGTTTTAAAAATTGACAAAAATTGTTGATTCCATAAAGTTGACATTCTAAAAGGCTGAAGAAAAATAAAAGAAGATTAACATGTGAAATATATAATATGTTAGATAGCTATAACTTCTTTGCAGGAAAATTCAGGGAAGAATTGGGCATATGAGTGTCAGCAAGCACAGGTGGTAAGCCACACCATTATTAATGTTTTTAATATTGTAATAGGCTGAGTAATTATTCATATCGATCTTAAATTCTGATCATTGGAACTTGCAAATGTTAATTTACATGACAAAGACTTAGCAGGTGTGATTAAGAATCCTGAGATTGGAAGATTATCCTAGATTATCTGGGCAGCCTCTAAATGGAGTCACAAATATCCTTATGAGAGCAAGGAAGCAGGAAATTGGAAACACATAGAGGAAAAGGGAATGTGAAGATAGAATAGGGAGACTTTTGAGGATGTTGGCTTTGAAGATTGGAAGAAGGCAGCCACAAGTTAAGGCATGCTGGAAGCCACCAGAAGGTGAAAAAAGCAAGGAATGGACTCCCCAACTAGAGACTCCAGCAGGATTGTGACCTTATAAAAATCTTGACCTTGACCCATGGAAACTAATTTTGGATTTTCCTGGTGTGAAGAATTGTGAGAGACTAAATGTCTAATGTTTTCATCTACCTAGTTTGTGGAAATTTGTATAGCAGCCCCAGGAAACTACTCCGAATTGTATCTGGGGAAGGATTCGCTGAGAAAATATTTGTGTAAAGATCTGATGGTATGGGATATTGAGACAAAGGTCAGAAGATGGGGTTAAGGCCAGATTGTGCAATGTTTGTTTGAAGATTTTTATTTTCACTCTTTAATTTGGATTTACACTCACAGGGAAGTAGCATTTGAACTTAGTCTTGAAAAAAATAGTTTAAAATATTACAGGAAGAGGGAATAATTTATGTAAAGGCTTGAAAGCATCAAAAGTTTAAGAATACTCCAGGGTATTAAAAGATTTAATACTTTCTGCATGCACCTATCAATTAGAAAGAGTTAAGAGCAAAATATGTTTTTGGTATATGATAACGTTAAGCCATAAGACATGTATACAGCAGGTATTTGTTTTGCCAACTTGGAAGTCTACTACTTGCATGGAAGAAAGGTGATCTATAATCTGTAGCCAAATGATTAAGTGGTGTTTTTAAAAAGGTAAGGAATCTTCTTGGCAGGAAAACTAGGTGTTATTTCATCCGATTAGGAATCATACTGAGGCTGACATCTTACCACATGTTCAGTTGCATTATGATTCATTTCTATGGGATATCCAAAAACATTTTAGCAGCAATTAAAGTTTTAAATTCATAACTGCTCAACAAAAGGCTAGACATGCATCTATCTATCTATCTATCCGTCAATCCATGCATCATCTGTCTATTTAGTGTTTACCATTCTCAGTCTCAGTGGATAAATTTAAGTTCATGTTATTGATTTACTTTATCTGTTATATACATACAATTATTCACATTCTGAGTTTCTTATGAGTAACATAAATAAGAATAACAATAAAATATTTACAAGGGCTAATATGTCAGGTTTTCTAAGAACATCATATGTGTTTTGTCATTTAATCTCTATGACAATAAGCACAATATTTATTCCACAGATGAGGAGACAATCTATATTGTATTTTCAAAATGGAAGAAGAGTATCTAATACATTTGTAACATTATTTGAAATGTCTTAACTCTTAGCTTGTAGTAATAGAAATAGAGCAAAGCAACAGAGGGCTAACATAAGCCCAGAGGTAACATTCTTATATGAAGCAATATTAGAATGTCAAACATTTTGGGAAGCACGGGTACAAGCCAAGGAGATGGAATCACAATGAACATTAGAACTGTCTATGCCAAGAGCTAAATGCACTGATTGTCTAATTCAGAGCTATAAGCCCAAGGTAAGATCAGATGTTGGGAGAGGCAAATAAGCTACCAAGACATTAAGACTCAGTAATTATATACAGATGATATAATTGAATGCATTTGACTACAACTTGTTGGTGCAAGATTTCCTTTTAATTGGTGACAAAGACATCTAAGCCCCCAGATACTGTTTTTTGCATGGGCACTGTGATAAGAAAAGTTAACACATAAATGAAATAAGTGTTAATTCCAGTGAGGACAAATCTGTCTTCTCCAGAGTGTAAAATGTTTGTCATAACCTACCTTTCACCAAGTGCCTGGCTATTTTTTTCTCAAGAAAAGATAATAGAGGGTTTTGTGTCTGGAAAGTGAAACTTTCATGAGTTGAAAGTAAAAATGAGCCCTTGCTGCTGGGTTTATTGCATAAACATCTATGCATAAACTCTTTTCAAGGATCCACTGTGCCAGCAATGAGATGACTCCCTCCAGTCACTTCTTCCTGTATACAAATTAGACAACCCAAGTGCATGACTGGAAGCACTGACTACTGTATCTCCCATGGTCACAGTCCTATAAGGCTGTAATGCATCATCAGCTGTTTATTTTTGGCTAGCACCAACCTTTAGCCAAATGTAGCTAGTGATCCAGGCCCAAGTTCTTTTCTCTATTATTTGGCTGAAAGGAACCCTCATCGCCACTATTTGTAGGCATGAGTTGAAGAAGAGTCATCAGTGTAATAGAAATGGTCGACAAGTTATCTATCTTACTGTGCATGCAGTCACTTTTGCCTTCTAGAATTGTTTTGACCTAATTCCAGATATACAATTGTATTGTACTATGAATCACCACTGTGCCCGCTTACCCATACTGTTTTGTGGATTTCTTAATGTCCAGCTCACCAAGGGCTCCTTTAGTGGTCATGTAATATCCCAAGATCAGTGGCTTCTGCAGCTCTGACACCTTAGAGTAAGATCCTGGTCTTATTTTACTTTTTTTATAGTCAGTAGCAGCTGGCAATGACAACCCCATTAAAATTCCCAAAATTTACAAAAATGGTCATTTATAATTCACCTAGGTTGGCAGTGAGATGCTCTTAGCTTGTAATTTTTCTCTTACAAGGCTTTCATTGCAATTGCAATAAGCCAGTTCATTTCTAACTCCTAAAAAGGATCCCTGCTCCTTGTCTTTAAACTGATACAGCTAAGTCCTCACTTTTTACCTTAATTTTATTTCATTCAACCACAGGTTGTGATACTACCATATGCCGAATGCTATTACTCCCCCTCTAAGAAAGAACAGTGTCCTAATACCCATCAGCACAGGGAGAAATTAATTCCAATACCCCACTTGGAGGGCCTGTTTTTTAATTTGGTTCCCGAAAAAGTAGAAGCAGAGACACAGGGTGAGTGTGTGGGGGGTGACATTATATGCTATTTCTTCATAAGGGAGTACAGTTTCACAGAGTAAAAGTAAAGAAGTGGAATGGTGCCTGCAAGGCTTGTAACGTTTCTATCCCTTTCCATCGCCTTTTTCAAAGAATCTGACAATGAATGGCTTTATGCTTCCTTCCAGACCTGATGATAAGCCCCTTGAAGGCAGGGACCCTGTTTTGTTCACCGTTAGATAGATCCCAAGCACCAAGCACAATGCCTGGGTTGCATTGTTTAATAAATTTGTGTTAAGTGAATCAATATTGGGGCTGTGTTCAAGGTTTCAAACGAGGAGTATCACAAAGATGATGTGAACCACAGTGTACGAGAAGACAACTGTGGTGAGGGTACCAAAGGGGAAAGACGGAGTCAGCCCCAGGACAAAATGCCTGTCACAAAGGAGTCATGTCAAAATTTGAGTCTGAGTGCTTATTTAATGCAAAAAGAGAGTCAAAAATTCTCCCTGTGGCTTATTTGTGTCCTTTCTCCTCGGAAATAGAGAGTAGTGGGCCAGCCGTGGGCAGCAAGTTGACTGTTTGAGCGTATGTCTTTGGAAGAATGAAAAAGCAGGAAAAGACATTGCAAATTACTCTGGGAAGAGGAGCTCCTTTCATTAGCCTTTTGTTGCTAATAAAAATGTGCCAATAGAAGCTTAGGAGAGCTGTGTCGTCTCGCTGTGAACAAAACCACTCCACTTAGCTCGCCTTGTGAACGCTGTTTGTAATATTCTCATTGGAGAAACAAACCATGTTAGCCCTTTCTCATGTTTCCATGGCTAAGAGCTGTGGCCACCTGCCTCTCTGCAAAGGACCGTCCAGCTAGACCTGTGCCACTGTTAACTGCTGAAGGACTCAGCTTAACCGTCATTGTCAAAGGGGATAGTGCCTGTCTTCCTCAAATGCACCGTGTGGCTCACACGACAGCTCCCGGATGACACAGAGGTTTTAAAATATAAGTTTGCCAGGATTTATTAAAGGCAAATATTTCCTTGTAAGTCTAAGTAGGATTAGAAGGAC
Source organism: Lyroderma lyra (assembly GCA_004026885.1). Lineage (NCBI taxonomy): Eukaryota > Metazoa > Chordata > Mammalia > Chiroptera > Megadermatidae > Lyroderma > Lyroderma lyra. The sequence goes on from PVJL010011720.1 coordinate 15,431, forward strand.
TTTTAATGAGGCTTTGAAATATAATACTGACTTATGAGTCATTTATCTGGTTTGCTGTAAATTGACCTGGACAGACAGACAAAGTGCTCAGACCTTTTCTTTGTGAAAAGTTCTCGGACCCACCCCATCTGAACTTCCACAAACTGAGAGAGTTTTCTGACCTCTTATTTTCACCTTCTGCTTAGACCCCTCACATTATCATCTTGCATGCTTTCTCTGGAGACTCTCAATTCTTTCAGGCGTGGACCCGATCTTATCCATCATTGCATTCCTTATACCTAATAAGGTGTTCACTAGGGACCTATGGGTGCTTAGCAAATACTTACTGACAACAGAAGGAATAAGTCTCATACACACAGAGCCCCGATTGCTTTTGCAAATACATTCAATATTAATTTTGTTTCCTTCCCCTGCAGAAGTTTTCTCTGCAGGTCTCCTCCGAGTACCTCCTAATTGGTCACCTGATAGAAGGCTCTTTCTTCTGACTTGAAGGCTTTGATCCCTGGGATCTCTGCTCAAATGCATACCCCATTATGAGATATCATACTTGAAGTTCCTGCTTTTCAAAACTGTTAGCAGCCGAATTTTTTTGCTACTTGGTCTGAAGTAAATGCTACTTGCTCAACAGACTTAAGCTTGCAAAGTCCGGCTTACTCACTTTGCTTTTTAACAAATTGCCTGTCTCGCTGCTATCTATACCAACGACCAGGGATTAAACTTAAGAAGGGAGATCACATAAAGGAATGGTGGAGAATTCCATGTGGAGAAGAGGAGTGAAATAAAAGCTAAGATTTAAACTGGGTTTTGTGTTGCTTCTGCTTGTCTTCCCAAGGCCCTCTACTACCAGACAGAGCTTTCTCGAAGATGAACAAGCTAGCGTTCCAGAGCAACTCGATAAACTTGGGGCTGTATTTCTTCGGAAGAATCGAAAACAGCACCCAATTTATAACCATAAACTGTTCCAAAAGTTTATAGGTAACTTAAGTGTTTGAAATTCAAAATGCATTTTGCCTGGAGGAGCAGTTTATCTGTCTTGGTTATGTTCTTACACTAACTCACAGAAACCTATTTATTTTCCTAAATGTCAGAAGTACAGCACTGTTCGCACAGAACGACAGACCCTGAGCACAAGGAAAACAATTTACGCCCTCCCAGTGAATCAACGCCTCTCCCACTTCCACCACCTCCCTCCTCACTCAGTCAGGAATAATAACAATCTTGATGGCAATGATAGGATACCACGAGGCAGGGGTAGGGAAGGGTAGGTCTGAGACAGTAATTTACTCTAGTGGACATGCTAAACAATGAGGGAAAGACTCCAGGAGCCTGGACTGGTAGAAAAGGAACCATGGGGATCATGTCTTCATTCCCAAAAATCCTTGTGACTCTACCAGGTCAGATAATACTGTTATTTTGCTCCTACTGAATACCTCATAAAATGGCTAACTTCATTTTTTTGTTGACTTTGAAAGTGTCTCTCATTAACAGATTGAAGTTGCATCTAAGTAAAACAATGTAATCTCTCTGTCTCTGTCTCTTTCTTTCTCTCTCAACCCCTCGCCAGCTTTATTTTTCCCTCTCTCTCTTTTCTTTAATATTTTACTTTTTTTTTTCTTTTTTCTTTTCCCATAAGATGTGGAGTAGGGTTTGGAATTCTGAAGTAGAGAGACAGGGCTTAATGAATATTTGTGCATTAGCTATGAAGATAATATTCAACATACATACAATGTCCGGAGGCTGAGACCTCTGGTGGGACAGGAGGACAGCTGTGGGGGAGTAAAACAGAGATGCAGCTCACTTCCTTTTCTTACATTTTCTTGCTTCTGATGGTCAGGCCAGGCCCACGATCCTGGGCTCTTCTTGCAAGTTCAGTGAAGAGGGCAAAGTAGAAGTTTCAGGAGACAGTGCTCTTGTAAGAAAGGAGATAAATTTCTCCAGGCATTGTCTTGCCAAAAAAGTCAACAGAAATAATGGAAAAGAGGATGTTGGGAAAGGGAAGCAGATTTTCTAGAAGGCACTGGTCATTCTTGGTGGATTATTAGTGTGTAATGGACAGCTAAACCTCCCAAGTCAAGGACTGCCTGAATACGTCCTACAGGCAGCGATGGCCTACTTCATTAAATGCAACATGATGTTCCTGGACTAGTGTGTCAAAATAGAAAAGTAATTGCCAGTCTTATTATCTTAAGTTGCATATGCCATGACCTGGAATTCAGTATGTAGCAAGAAGTGCTTTCTTAAAGAATTGAATATAATTCCCTAGAAAATTAACACAAAGTGAATAAATTAGTAGCAAGAGGAAAAACAAATATTTTTCATTTTTTAAACAATACATCGGTTAGAGGACAAAATAATTTGTACTTATTTTCATGAACTGGATTTATTGGTATTGAGATAAGCTTCTTACTTTACTCTGAATACATTCTCTAAGCAAAAACTGTACAGAGACAATGAATACATAAAAACCAGAGAGATCTAAAAATAATACAGACAATCTATAATTTTCTCAATTAAAACAATGTTTATTGCACATTAAAATACCTTCCTTGTCGAAAGTCATGTACCATACTTTAAAAAAAAAAATAGAGAAACCTGAACAGAGTTTATGTTCACAACTGGTTTAAATGATAAGTTTTCCTGCATGCTTGATGCTTTCAGCATTATGCTGAAATCATTTTTATAATTAATTACTTGGAATTTTTGTAAAATGCACCTTTTCCCTATAATGTGGTAATTTATGTAGGAAAAATTACTTGCACAAATATATAGTTCTGATTCTCATGACTTTTATGCTTTGAAATTTTAAAGGTCTGCTATATTATTAAATAGTTAAACTCATTAGCCTTAACATCATGGTAAAACTGTAGTCATTTGTTGTTAAATACAAAAAGGGTTATTGCTAGGACACATGTTAAACGAAGATGTTTGCCAATTTATAAATCAGAAACTTCTCCTTCCCTCAATAATGGCAAAATAAATAGGTAAGAGCAAACATATGACAGTTTACTGTTATAGACTTTAAGCATTATCTTGACAATAATGCTAATCGAAGTTCTCACTGCTTTGACCTGATAAGACTGGAAACAATAGTACTGGTACTCTTTGTCTACCTTAGGATGCTAAGCAGCTGATGATACATAATACCTTTGGATGGCCCCTTTAATTATAACTCAGCTCGATGTATTTCTTTAGTTTTTTTTAAATAAGAAAAGAGGAAATTGTAGTGAAAGTTGTCAGAATATTTCTGAATATTGCTAATGACCGTATCTAATAGCTAAAAATGTTAATTTTCTCCAGATTTTCTTCTTATTTTTATAATGTGCTCAATGTATTTTCTGCCGTCCCACAGGAGTGTGTGCATAATCTGAGTTACCAAAGTAGGTCAAAGCAATGGCCAATCTTTCCCAAAAGAAACATTTCAAGGTTAATTGCTTCTTGATTTGGTAAAGTGAAAACACATACTATCCTTCTATAAGTTAATGAGCATAGATTTCCTTCACTCTGGCTTTGCATAATAGTGCCATATTGGAATCAGTGAGGTTTTAGCTTCTGGGTGAAGAGCACACAATGTGATTTCCATTGTAATATCAAAATATGTTATGCCATGGCTCTATAATGCTATTTGAAAAAGTATTTTGACTATTATCCCCATGGCCCCCAGTGCCAACACACACATTAAGACCATCCGTCACGTCTAAAAATAGTATGTGCAGAATGTAGGGATTTTTTTAGCTACTGAGTATATTTCATATAAATTATGTATATGACTACCCTGATCATATTTTTTGTTCAGATCAATACTCTTTAACTGGAGATCATTTACATGAAGGTGTTGAAGCACTTAGATTTTTAAGTTCTGAGTCATATCTAACCCTTCTAGCTAAAGAGAGGTTTCTTTTGATTTTATTATTAAATCTACTGGGGTGACATTGGTTAGTAAAAATTACACAGGTTACAGGTGTACAATTCTATAATCCATCATCTATGTGTTGTGTTATGTGTTCATAACAATTAATAGTTTAGTGGTCAGTGGTTATCTGAGGGTTTGGGGTAGGGGTCTCAAATATATGGTGATGAGAAGAGAGTTTTCTACAGTAGCCATTCTGTTCTTAATTTTAAAAGTTGTATTGATAGCTATAGGAGTTTAAATAAAGTTTTAGTAGATCTTATTCTTTAATTACATATTATGATGCAAAAAAAAACAGGTTTTTTTTTATCTTGCAACTCTTTATCACCCAGGGCCTTAGAGACATCTGATGGATTCTCTGCCTCTATGCATAACTTACAGAGTGAGACAATGAGAAACCTGAAGATTGGGAGGGCGTTTGTAAATGGGCCAAATCCAGATAGGTATATATTCTTCCCACCTATATCCCATTGCACAGGATTTAGTTATGTGGCCTAAATGCAATTAACTGCAAATGAGGATAGGAATTACAATCTTGCTGTTTCCAGGGAAAGAAGAAAACATATTTTGGAAAGTAATGAAGATTCCACAAAAAGAAGAGTTAATACAAATAATAGTTTCATTTAGAAAATGTTGTTAGTAAGTGGGTTATGTAGCATTACTAGGAGAAGCAAGAAATTGGAAATATGGTCCTGGAACTATGGGGCTATAAATTACAACTAAATAGTAGAACAATAAACTCCCTTTTGCCATTGTTCATTTTTTAAAATTATGAGTATTTGAAATTTTGCCTGATTTTTAAATAGTATAAAAATATGAAATAATGGGAAGCAAATCTAATGATTTCTGAACAGATCAGAACTCTACTTTTTCCTTCAAATGCTCTTACATTTAATTAAAGTTCTATTTTCATGAAATAATAATTTTAAAAGTAGAGAGATTAAACCCAATCTTTCTTGTTGTATGGTCAGATTCTCACAGGATAAACAATATAACCAATTATGTATGTGGTCTGTCTTGTGCAATAATAATATTCTGTTCGCAGTTGATTTTCTGTGCCTCTAATTATAGCTACAACATGTCAAGATAAAGAACATTCCTAATCAACTAATGAAAAGCAAACAAACAAACAAAAAAAAACACCAACTGCACATTGTATTGCTTCATACAATGAAAACACAAAATGCAAGAAGTGTTCATTTTATCTGGAATAGTTGGAGAACAGGCTCAATTCTGTACATCTAGGATCATATAAGTTAGTGGTAAAGTAGTAGCCTGGAGGCAAAATTCCACGTATCTTGAATTTCCTTACTAAATGCTCCTGTTTTCATTTCTAACTAAAAGATGGATCTTTCTGAGGGTGCTTTCAAGTGGTAGAGTGTTCCTCTCCTACCATCTCAAGTAGGCTGACCAGCTATTCCATTTGAAATGGGACAGAAAACAATGATACTGTTTTGTTTCAAATGGTACATCTGGTCAACCTCCTGACACCTTCAATTTAGTGAGCCTAGGCTGCCCGTATGTGTCATTTGAAAATAGACAGGACCGTTGTTTTCTGTCCCGTTTAAAAAGGTACGTCTGGTCAGCCTACTCCAGGTCTTTGTTCACCATCATCTCTACTCTTGCCATCAGGTTATGCTCACAATTGTACGCTCTGAGTGTGATCACCCACACATCAGTTCCCATGTAACCCTCCTCCATCTCCCCATTCCTTGCAAATCTAGTTACCATCTGTCACCAGGCAGTTACAAAGTATTACAATATTATTGACTATATATTACCTATTACTTTTTTCTCCATAGTGTTCAATATCATCTAACAAAACATACATTTATTTGTTAATTTCTCTACTTTTGTCATTGTCCACTAGCCTGTAAGCTCAGCAAGAGTTTATGTGTTTATTTACTGATACATATTTCAGTTTCTTTAAGAGTACTTGATACAAAGTAGATACTCAATACTATTAGTTGAATGACTAATTTAAAAATAAAGGAATGAAACTTTTACCAAATGTAATTTCCATTCCTACCGTACCTTTTAACATAAGTCATTATGGATATTTTTCTGGCTTGTTTTATGAAGATTAAGTAATATTTCTTGTATAGAGTAAGCAGTGTTACTACTCATATTATACAAAATGATTAAAAGCTTTGCCCCTCCCATGCTTCTGTATTCTTTTCTTTCTCTTTGCATTGTACTCTTACCTTGTTTTTTTACAATAATTGGAGAATTATGGTTGATTTGGCCATGGTAATTTGTTCAAGAAGGCTTGTGTTATTTTTCCTAAAACAAACAAACAAACAAACAAACAAACAAAAAACTACCAATATGCTGAACCAGCACCCACCCACACACTCCCAAAAAGTAGCACAGAGAAAATACAGATAATGTATAATGGTTTTTCATACATCTTTTTTTTCTGGGGCAGTAGGAGAATCTTTGCCAAGAAATCAATATTTGGAATCAGTTTAGATCATTATATTTGAATGACTGCTACCTGCAAATGCACAGAACAATGGGTCTGCCAAATATAACCATGAGAAGAAAGGAGATTTTTTTTTTATTATTGGCATTACTCCATGATGAAATTTAGGAGCATGACAGGTCGGTAGATAGACGTGCTCTGTCAAGCCTTAACACACTAGCTAAGAATACACAAACATATCTGTCCCAAGTAAGGCAGCTGAAGCTGTAGAATTATGGGTAGCATGCATTTGTGTTGTTTTGAGATTGTCTATCTATCAGAAGCCACTGTGCTTGGACATATGTGATATAGAGAGCACTATTTTGTATCTTTATTTTTTATTCCTGGCAAATAAAATGATTGATTTCTGAAAGTCTTAGGTTGTTTTCCATATTTTAATAAACATGCTATAAGTGTTGGAAAAACAAAAATGAATGGTGCAATAGAAAATGAACAAGTCCTAGAAAACTGTCAAATGTGTTCACTCCTAGGAATATAGTGAAACAAATATAGGGAAAAATCAATTGACTTGCGTAGCTATATTATCTCCCCATCTTGCAGTGTGATCTTCTATGTCTATTCATTATACCAAATAAATGGGGGAGAAGTGTGAGGTTGAAGACAAATCTTTGTGCCATAGAAGTGCTCAAAAATTTGGATTGAAACAACGAATAAGTTGGCAAAGAAATTTAAAACATAGTATCAGACTGAGATTACGTATCAGTTTCTCCTTGCCTTTTGTGTCTGATTTTGATGTAATTACTGAAATGCAATGGCTCTTTTTCTTTATGATTACACATCCAGAACCATTCATTTCCACAAAGCATTTACTGAAAGCCTAGTGTTATTATATAATAATAGTATATACTAAGTTCTATGCTGGGAAAAAACACATTTAAGGATAAACATAGTGTGACTCCTAATCTTAATCACTCTAGTATCATGTATGAGAGACTGACATAAAAATTACACCAAAACTTCAAGAACCAACTGAATCATGAAATTGTGCTTTATTATGTTCCATGCATCATGAATAATTCCACTAATATCAAAAATCATCAGAGGGTACTTGTTTGATTTTTGCATTACAGAATAATGAATTTATTTCTTATGTGTCTAAAAGCAAAAAACTCAGTGACTGAGAATACTTCATTCTTTGCACTTGTATGTCAACAAATTGAGTCGTTATTTAATTAATTTGGTTCCTAAGGACTTTTAAGTAGTTTTAAGTTTTGCAATCCTGCTTAATGTATTTTGTAAAGCAATTTGGTTAAATTGTTCATGTTTCTATTTCTTGATTTCAAAATGAATATAGTAATACTTCCATAGGTTTTCTAGGCTTCTCCAAGGAGATAATAATTTTGAAACTCTTTGGAAATTGGTAATAGTAAATGCTACCCCGGCATTCAGGAGATCTCCATCTGTGTCATGGCTGGCTCATCTGAGTAACTCAATCTCTAAGGGCTTATAAAATGAAGAGTTTGATTGACGATTACTAAGGTCATTTTTTAAAATTGATCAGCTTATGAACCTAAGATATAATCACTATAAAATATAAGTGATTATGATTATAATAACGCAGGACATCTGTATTATTTTAAAAGTAAGTATTTTATAGTGTGGTATTCTCAGGTATTCATGTGTTGGTGATTTTTCCACGACTGTTTGCAAGTTTTTTTCATATGGTGACTCAGAAACTCCAATCTTGGATAACTCCAACCATCATGTCTCCAATTTAAAAAAAATGTATTAGTAATTTCTCCAAACAATCACAAATTTGCTTTTCCCTTCCACATAATATTAATCTGTGAGTTTTAAAAATCGACATGGGAATGTTGAAGAACAGAACAAAATTAAGTTCAGTGCTTTTTCTTGAAAGTCTCACCTCCAGAAGGCAGAGCTTCCAGGACGGTCGCTCGCTGTCAGCTCATCTGTGTCGCCAGCGCCGCCTGGTCCCCGGAGGAGCGTCTGTGGCTTCGGGCCGAGAACGCTACGCTGCCGGGAAAGGCGCCCGGAGCGTGCAAGCCTCCGTGCCATTTTGGAAAGTCAGAGAGCGGACAATCAAACCTTCATTTGTTGCAATCACTTATGTGGGGCCAAGAGCTAAAATATGCACATGTTCTTATTTGTGGATTTTTCAAAAAGACTTTCCCTGTGACGTGAGTGTGGAGTTTTCTGTAGTCTCTCCTCCTTGAAGCCCACCCCGGACCAAGCGTCTTTTCACCCTCAAAGCCGTAACACAAGCCTTCACAATGACCAAAGGCCCTCCTGACAACCACAAATGACATGTGGAAATCCAGCAAAATTGTTGCATCCCCTCAGCTCAAAGGGGATATTATTCCATTATTAATTGTAGTTAGTATATAATAAACAGGCAATATATAATAGACAATATTTAGTATTTTTTAATTACATAAAATTATCAGAAGAATTTTACAGGTAACTCGTATATTTTATGAAAGTTGGAGCTTTACACATATGCAATCATGATTCTAATATTTGGGTATTTACTTTAATGTGCATCAGAAATTTTAACCCACACACCAAGCATAATAAGATTTAATAAATGCTTTGCTGATTGATGAACCAGCTAGAGCAGATAGTGGCAAAGCAATCCTCATTACGATGATCAGGTGAATTACAGATGTGGTACTCAGAAAGTCCAGAAATAACTAAAACTTTAAAACAAAATGTTTTATCATTATTGTGTTTGCAAATATGGACCGTAAGATGATATAAGTCAAGGTCATGGTTTTCATGTATGTCATCAGAGTTTTATAACTCCACTTCAGGAAGTTAATATTAAGCCTACCAATTATGGATAAATAAAATAAATATAAATTGGAACTGTTTTTGTGCTCTGATTTTGTGTGTGTGTGTGTATATATATATATATATATTTTTTTTTTTTTTTTGTATGTGTGTTGATTTCTTCTCTATTGAACTTATTTTGGATCAGTGGTTTAAAAAAGAGAATGTTATATACACAATGGAATATTACTATAAGAAAAGATGAAATATTGCCATTTACAATAAAATGGATGGACCTGGAGATCATCATGCTAAGTGAAATAAGCCAGACAGAAAAAACAAAGAACTGCATGACATCACTCATATGCGGAATATAAAACTGAGAGCAAAGAAAGAGAAAAGAAATGAACAAACAACCCATGGACACAACCAATAGTTTAATGTTTATTTGGGGACGAGTGGGTTAGGGAGGGGAGAAAGGGGAGAGGGTCGGAGAGGAGGGGGGGAAGCTAAATATAAGGTGATGGAAAGAGAAGTCACATTAGGTGGTGAACTTATTATACAACAAGCTGACAATGCACTGTAGAATTGTATGCCTGAAACCTATGTAATCCTTGCTAACAGATGTCACCTCAATAAGTCTAACAATAAAAATGAATTAAAAAAAAAAAGAAAAAAAAAGAGAATGTTAATGCATAAAAATGAAAGTTATTTAAATATGATATGAAGAGTCAAAAAGTTAATATAAATACAATGTTCAAAACTACATCAAGCACACAGTATAAATATTAAATTGTAGCTACAACTAGTACTACTATTATTATTCAGTTCCATTGTGATGAAATTTGCATATGTCTTCAGAGAGACACACTAATTAATAATTCTAATTTTTTGTTAGTATTGTAGAACCAACAGCTGCAAAGTAAATATTGAAAAAAGTATGGAAACTATTTGAAGTTTAAATTTTCATGAAACTGCAAACAAGAACAAACTGATTTCAGTATGTTTGTAGATGTTCTTAAGTTCTGATGTGACATTATCTGACCTCCAGCATCATTCTGAAACTTCTAAGAACAAAACAAAGTGGAAAAAGATGTTTAAATGTTTTAGAAACTTGTTAACACTCTAACTGAAAAAAAAAGCTTAAATTTTAAAATACTCATTTATCATGTTTTATTTACTTTCAAAGCTTATACTTGCTGGAATAATTTGTAAATACCCTTCTCTTATCCAATGCCAAAAGTTTACATAATAAGCAGAGAGAAACATGCAAAAGAACAAGGAAGATGTTTTAGTTCATTGTAAAAACTTAAGGCAGCAAATACTATAATAACTTTAATAAAATCTATTCTACCCACTCTAAATAGATAATCCTGTGATAGGATTTCAGTTGGCATTTGTGTGTTCCATGTTAGCTAAATACTGTGACCATGGAGACTTTTTGTCCTGACAGTCTTTGCCAACAAGCACAACTGGAACAGAGATTTTAAAACTTATTATTATAATAAGTTCATGACATAGTCTGGAAGTGATTTATAGGGATAAACACAAAGCATACTAAAGTCACAGTTGGTGCAAAATAAGGACTTGTTTCACACAAACTGTATCACAGAAAATAACCCAGTACCTCATATCCTATACCTCACCCCATGCTACCCAAGGTGTGCAGAAGACTAAGGGCATGCACGTACAAAGAGCTGTAAAAACTTAACCGTCATTGTAAAGAGACACCATTCAACTCTTGGGATGTTTTCTATTATTTGTTTAGAATTGGAAAATTAAAACAAATAAAGATGATTTCTTACTGAAATCTGTTTTCTCTTATGCTGAAAGCCTTTCCTTTTTAACTGAAGCAAAATAATATTTTGTTTTTTTAATGGTTAAATCCTTTAGCATCTAATGCTGTGTGCATTAGTAGAGCCCACTTTTGCATAATAGAATGTTTTGCAGGTCTATCAACTCACGGGGACAGCCTTAATCCATCCCCACAAAATCCATTTACGTCAATATTACACATGCAGAGCAGTCTGAACTCATCGATGGCAAAACTGGAGCATCAGCTCTCGAGCCTTGATTCTAATGTGTTAGATTATAAAGAATAGTTGAAGGATAAAAAAAGTACAGGTCTTCACAAATAATTTCCCAAATTGGACACCACTTTCGTATTGCTAAGAAATGCTTTCATCTCCTGTTATTGCAGACATTACCAGGTTACAGGACACATTGGAAGACAGGATTGATAGAACACCTCTGATGACCTCTTGGAACCAAAGTTTGTTATTCAAAGTAATTTATCTTACTTTGAGTAAGTGTCAGAACTTACCACAAAAAGCAACTAAATAATTTTTCTCATTTTTAAATATGTAGATTTTTCCATTGAGGTTCTCAGAATTGGTTAAAAAAAATAAGCAATGAGATTGTCCTGTCAAATTAAGTTTCGTCTTTTATTACCCAATAATCAAATTATTGGGCAATAACACTATTTCCATTCTACTTCTTTCAAAATTAATTTTAAACGTGATTTTAATACATTGATTAAATTAAAAGCTATATTTGTTGATTTTAATTTTTAACATACAATAATATTTTGGTATAATGATATTATTACAATGGTTACAAGAGACTAAGTAAATAACAATATGGGTGGGAAACAAATACAATAAAAAATAGAAATTGTATGTAAATGACTTAATTCTGAGAACTACTATCTTAAACTATAAAATCTTAATTAGATGTAGAAGGATAAATCTTTCTTAACTTCTAATCCATTTGAAGATATGAATCAGTGTTTATGATGAGAAACCTAGTATAATTTCTGCCAAATAGATAAAGAATCTGGGTAACTAATATTATACAGGTTCACTCAGATATGTGTCATCAGACAGACACAATCTTTTGTGAGAAAGATTAGTTTTACAACATCAAATTGTAAATCACATGAACCTTTGATTCTTATTTGTTAGTTTTTCAAGTTAAAATATCTGCAAAGAAGTTATTTATATTTCAGTTAGTGTAATAAATTTATTGCCATTGATATTTAAAATATATGCAATATTTTGCTTCAAAACAAATTTTATTGATAATCCTCATGCCATTTTGAAAAATCAGTTTTATTATCTGAAAGGAAAGAAAAAGATATTTATTAAAGAACCTGACAGAATTTCCTTAGAAATTTAAAAATAGTCCCAGTTCTTGGAAACAATTGTTTCAAGGGTTTCAGACTAGGACATGTGACTATGGTCACATTTGGTTACTGGACAAATTTCATTAGTCAGCCTACGTACCCACCTACTCACCAGACTTGGCATCAAATGTCAGGGCAGCCTGCCACAATAGGACTGACATTTGGGAGCACAGTTACTTCTTGACACTGCAAGTCATAATCTTCGGAGCTTCAACAAAAAGACAACTGCTGAATAAATCAACGACTTCTTTTGGGAAGAAAATTTGACTCAGAGGAGCAGTTAATAGCTAAAAATGCATATCAAGAAATGTATTGTCAACATTTGAAAGAAGAGATATCGACAGAACCAGCTGGTGAAACTGCTGGTGACAGTATCTAGCAATATCTGACTATTGGTTATGGGAATATAATGACCTTGATCATTCGAGGTTATTTCACCTCTTTTCCCTTAAATAAACTCGCAGGCAATATGTCCTATCTCCTAAGGACATGTGTCCTAAGGACAGATCACTGGCTCTGCAGACCTTACTACTGTGCTCTAATTTTTAAGAGGCTCATCTTAAAAGGACAAAAAGAGAAATGAATCTGAGTTTCCAGCTTAGCAAATTCAGACATCTAAGCACCTATTTATGCCACTCCCCAGATCTGATCATATATTATACTTATTGATACTTTGACCCCTAAATGACTAGGTCTCATCACATTCATTGCTTGGATACCAGCGATGTGCAGTATTTCTTGTAACTGTTATTGATGAGATGTGCCTGCACACAAATCACAGATTATAAACATCCATGATCCTGGAATTTTAGAGCCAAAAGGGACTTCATGAATCATTTAACTCAACTTTTTCATTTTAAGACAGTGAAATGGTAAATAAAAAAAAAATCGAAGCACTTTTTCTAATATCGCAATAATTAATCAATAGTATAGCTAGCAGTAAACCTCAGATCTTCTAATTCCCGAATCAGTATTGACCCACTCATAAAGAAATTTCTTATATACCAGCAGTTAGTTTTTATTTGTATTAGAAACCTGACATGTGATAAGTTAAATTGTAGCTAATGGTCAATGTAAAGAGGGTGAGGCATGCTCTGAACAGTCACTCGTGCCAGATATATCCATCAGACCATACTTTAGAAGATCAACACAGCGACCATGTTTGGGAGTGAACAGTATACTCTAGTCACTTTACAAATAAGTTCATTTGATTTCCACAAAACCAGCTCTGTTTTTCACCCTAAAAATGAACCACAGAGAAAAAAAATAGGCTTAGAAATTTTACTTGCTACTGTCCAACCTCAGTGTCTCAGCGATATTGGACACATGTGCTATATATTCTCAGCCTACATTTATTGTCATGATTATCAAGCTTCTTATCTCATTCTCTTTGAAATCTCTTTAGTACATGATGTTGTCTCTGCCTGAAACCTTGTTCTGGACATTGTCCTCATAGCCTTCCCATGTATTCCTGCCACTACTAAAACACCATGCATTTCTAATTATCTTTCACATGTGTGCCAGAATTTAGTACAGTACTGAACCTAGATGAAGTTCTCTCAACAACTTATTTTTTTTTAACCATGAATAACATTTTTTTCACATCTGGAGCTGATGAATACTCTGGGGAACAATTACTAACACATATCTGTTGGGATGTTTCTTATTATTTTCAGCTGGGTCCAGTCATTTAGGAAGAATTATTTCACAGAAAATTAATGTCAGTGCTGTTAAATGAGCCCATCTGCATTTTGGACCTTGGATATCAGTTACCTCTGACCTCAGTTATGGAAGTAGAATTCCACCTTGGTACAGCTCTGTGTCAGTCATGGTTCTCCAGAGAAACCAAATCAATGGGATATATGTTTAACCACGGCAACAGACTTCCTCTAAGGAATTGGTGAACCTGCCATCTGGAAATTCAGGCAAGAGCTGATGTGCAGACTTGACTAAAATCCACAGGGAAATTTAGCAGACGTGGAAGCCCATAGAGGTTTCTATGTTATAATCTTGAGGCCAAAATTTGCCTTCTGTGGGAAGCAACTTTTCTCTTACAGTCTTCTTTAACTGGTTAGATGAGGCCCACCTCCATCATGGGTATAATCTCTTTTACTTAAATCTACAAAACAAATGCTAACAATGCCTAGATTAGTAGGCGACGAGTACCTGGACACCACAGCCCAGCCAAGATGACACTTAAAATCTAGCCATCACGAGTTCCATAGCAAAAATCAGTGCTTGTATACCAAGGACATGGTAGACATGAAGCTTTCAGGGCATATTTCTAGGCATTATGTGAACCCTCAGTAAGTCTGATCGGATGGAAATGGTTGAAGATGGTTTGAGGTGTCACAGAAGATCCTGCCCAGTAGTCACCCATCAATACTGCTGACTGTGTGTAAACATGGCGCCCTCTGAGATAGAAGAAACCTGGTAACCTTGCCTCTAACCACTGTCAAAGAACAGTGATAGAGAGTACTTAGAGACCAACACTACCCTCAGAGCCTACGTATTTGCTTAAAGGTATGAGGTGTAATGGAGAAATACTGGGTATTTTTCTATATCAAAATGACTGACAAAGACATGTGAAGGCTTGAGAGGGGAAAGGAGAAAATTCTCTGAAACTTTTTGAGCAATCTAACTACATTTAGCAAGTTTTTACCTGGAAGGCATTGCCCTGTAAAAATAATATAGCTTCCAAAGTATCCTTGATCTTTTGAAAAGTCGTTGCCACTTTTGAGTTACGCCCAAGAGCTAAGGGTCTGGTATATCTCCAGTTCTGTTTTTAATTTCAGACACAATGCTTAGGGCAGGCAGCATGGCAGTTAAGCAATGATTTCTTGTGAACAAATCCTAGATTTGCCACATAGAAGACATTTATGATGATGCATTATCTGTTTTGAAGAAATGCAATCACATTTATAAAGAAAAGTCGCTCTTTATGGACAGAAAATCCAGGTTGAATGTGCCCTACTACTGACCAGCTTCTGCATATCTACTTTAAAAATAAGTCAAAGTGAGTGACCGTAGAATGATCGATCACTCCAGCTGATAAAACTGTTTCAGAGCATTCTTTTATTATTAAAACTTATACCAATGTGCTGTAATAGCTAAAATCGGCACCAGCATAAGTTATAGGTGTTTATGGAAGTTTATGCACCAGCATAAGTTATAGGTGTTTATTAAATGAACGTTCCAGAAAAACACTGCATATATGTTGATATAAATAAAAGTTAAAGATTAACATAGAATCAAAGAAAGAAATTTGTAAGGTAATTGGCACAAGATAAAGCTACAGTTGTGAAGGTAATTATACAACTTCTTACCTCTCTTAACTAATTTTTTTTAACCTGAATTTAACTTCTACTCAGAAAACATTTGATATCTCAATTCCAACCAGTATTTTTTCAGCAAGAAAACCAATATTATAAGGCAAATGAAATAGGAACATGCAATAACAGTTTCTCTTCACTGCCAGGTAGAAATGATGACTCAAAATTCAATAGCTGTTTGGCATTCGCAGTAGCATCTTTATATTGACATATTTGAACTCACTGTGTGTCTGTTTTTAGGAAGCTTGTAGAACATCTCTCTCTCTCTCTCTCTTTCTCTGTTTTTAGAGTAATTTGTTTTGTTTATTTTGAATATGGAATGAAAATAAATATGGATTCTAGTAAAACAGTAGATGGACATTTTTATTTCTCAAAATGTTTTCAGTGAATTGTTTTTACTCACAGGGTCAGTTCCTATTTCAGAGAAGAGATCAAGGTCACGATCGGATCTTAGACAAGAGCTTAGGGTTCCAACTTGATAACGCACTTCTGTTCCCCCTAGGATTTGGAAGGAGGTGAGAGGGTCTCTAGGTTATTTCCTTAAAAGATGGGACCTGAAAAACTGCACATTTCCGGTGATTTGAACAGGAAGGTTAGCTCAGCCTTTTACGTGAATAAAGAAATATCTTATTGCAGGGCTAGTTATGACTGGGATTTTTATTTTACCACCACCCTTAGAAGTTGTATGTGGTGCTTTCAATTACTCAACCTTTTTTAATTTACTTTTTTTTTTAAGGGGGAAATTAGCAGCAACAGTGGCCTCCTTTGCCAGCTTAGAATGAATACCTTTTACAGTATTTCTTTTCTTGGAAGGCAAGACAATAGAGCATGTGTGCATGTTTCCTTTGAATTCTTTTATGCACATTTTTAACCTTGCAATAAAAATGAGCCACACATACACAACTCTGGGCCTGTCTTTTTTGCAGTTTTAAATCACCAATTTGAATTACACATGTTGAGAGCTTCCTGGCGTTGGCCACTTGCCTCAGGAAACTATTGTTGAAAACCACTTGAAAACATTGACTCTACTAGAGTCACAGGGTCTCAGGATAGCAAACATTTACACCTCAGAATCTTATCTTTTTAATTTTTAGAGAAATACAGCAACAATTGTAAGACCAAACTTTTTGAAAACCATGCTGATGCTTGACTCGTGAAATGCTATTGCTGTGTATGATCTGCATGAAGAAAACATTGTTTCTTTTTTCACTTTTATTGTGTACTTGTTAATCTATTTCTAAAGGTATTATGCTAATTATAGCACTACTCTTCACATTCAGAATCGGAATTGCTCATTTTCAAGTTTTCCTTTTTTTCAAATTGTAATCTGTTAATTACTTGTTTAATGGAGTGTGTAATTATGTACTTTAAGTTAGGAAACTGTTTCCATTTCAAAGAGAGAAACCTATTTTAGAAATAAAAGAATATAAATGCAATCCTTTCTGATGCAGAATATAACTCTTTACTTCCCTTAATGGTTCTAAGTGAGAAAAGGAGATTAGAAAACAACTCATTATATTTTCTCTTTATGTCTTTCTGCATAACACATCAAACATAGGTAAAATTTATGACAAAGGTAACAGGTTGCCATTTAGCTACACTTGGCAAAGTAATTTTACTCTCCATTTATGACATTTAAATGACTAATATCCAGAGTAAAAAGAAAATCAAATCATTAACATGATACATTTTAACAAGTGTTTTCTTTTCCCAATACTTGGTCAGAGGAGTGAACTGAGTCATAAAAGTAATTAACTGAGACAACACGATATAAGAAAAGTGGGACAATTTAGGGAATATAACAATAATAAATAGAGTTGAATTTTGGGTTTATACATGGCTTATCTGATTTCTAAGAATAATTTAATTTTTTAATAAGCAACAGCAAGTATAAGGAATAGCCAGGATGCTTTTGTGTCACATATGAGGAAGCTGAGCCTCACAGATATTCAGCAAAATTGGTTATTGTCACTCAAGTAGCAGTATAGGCTTCATCGTAAGGGCTTCCTACTCCATGCCATTGACTCCAAACAAACTAGTAGCTACTATAATGAAAATGAATTGGATTTATAGAATCTTAGGGAATGAAGGAGAAAGACTTATTCATGATATTTTGATGATGAAATTTATTCTCCCAATGGTCTGTCTAGAAAGTTGGAAATTGATCAGAAGAACTCTTTATAACAAAACCTCTATATTGATGCAAAGAGAAGTAGTATACCAGGGCTCATCTTCTCACTAAAAATGTGGTAATATGGGAACAACTGGCTGGGACCTAAGAGAATGCCCTGCACAACTAATGGCTGCATGGAGTCATGTCAGCAAAAAATGGGGAATGATGGAACATCGAAATTTCTATCCTTATAAAGGCAAGAAAAAAATTGAGAAAATTGCTGGAATCAACTTGGAAAGTAACCAAAGGCTTGTAGAATTGTTGAAGAGGAGTATATTTAAGAAAAAGACTAAATCTCAGTATGAAAAATGGGGTTTTGACACTAACTTGCTGTCTTCTTACCGCTCTTCTATGCGGTTCTTCAGCAGCTTTGACAACCAGCAGACTGCAAACATGGTGACATTTAGAACCCTGGCAGCTAGCAGAAGGAGAAGAAAAGGGTTGGGGCTCCTTTAAAGTTTTATCCCCAGAGAATCGTCAGTTGTTGTCTGGTTGTTCCCAGTAAGATTTTACTTGCAAGGTATCTATTTGACCTGAGTTGAAGCCCACCCAATATGAAAAGGCTTTTCTCAGAAGGTGTGTGTGCTGAAAACATTTAGAAGTCATTATTTGCCTTCCAGAGCTGTTTGAGGCAGTTGTAATAGTTGGGGCCCACAATGAGTTAACCAAAATGCTTATAATGAAAAGGGGGTGAATAGGATGTTCATAGGAACTTCAAAGAACTCCAATACATTCTTGCTAATCTGCAGGACTTTTACAATCACAGAGCTTTGCACACGCTCAGGAAAAAATTGAGAAAGCCCTAAACTCTCAACTCTGGCTGACCTTGGGGCTTCGAGGGAGCAGGAAGTGCTAAGGCAGGTTCTCAACTGCATATTGAAGACATGCCCCGACATGTACCGAGTCTTTCAGATAAATCTTTTAGGAAACTAGAATCACCCAATCAAATGAACACTAAAGCAAGAACTGATAAAGAAAGAACTGATAAAGATGAGAGTGGACATAAATAAAATAACAAATAACCAATCGAATAAAACGATAGCAATAAATTTGGTTCTTGGAAAATATCAACAAAATTCACTAATATTTAGCTAGATCAGTCATAAAAAAAGAGAGAAGACTGAAATTGTTAAAATCAGAAATGAAAGAATAAACATTACTATTAACCTTAAAGAAATAAATAGAATTATACGGGAAGACTGTGATGTATTAATTATATGTCAACACATTAGTTAACCTGAAAAAAATGGACAAATATCTAGAAGACAGAAATTAGTGTAACTACCTCAACAAATAATGGTCAATTTGAAAACCCTTACAGAAATGAGGAGATTGACTTAATAATCAGGAAAGTATTCATAAAGAAAGACCCATGATGAAAGGGCTTCAGTGTTGAATTCTACCAAACATTAATAAAAATAATAATACCAATTCACACAAACTCCTCCAAAAAAATAGAAAAGGAGGGAACACTTTACAACTCATTCTGTGAGGCCAATGTTAACTTAATACAAAAGCCGGATAAAGAATTCCTAAGAAAAGAAAACCACAGACCAATGTTTTTATGAATAAATACAATGCTAAATTTCTCAGTATTCTCAATACAATACTAGCAAAACAAGTCTGGCCATATTTAAAAGGGATTGTACTCTATGACCAAGTAAGATTGATCACATTAATATTGTTTGAACATATGACAATCAATGTGATACACTATATTCATACAGTAAAGGACTAAATGCACTGGAGCATGTCAATAAATGCATAAAAAGCACTTGATAACATCTTATGTCTTTTAAAGGCAAAGACACTTAAACTCAAAAGATAGCTTGATAAAAGACTTTTGCAGAAAAACTTTATTTTGAAAGAGTTCTTTAAAATCAGGAGTTAAAAGGCATTCATATTAGAAAGAAAAAAATTTCTATTTGAAGATAACATTATCTTGTACATAGAAAATTTAAGGGATATTTAAAAAGAACACAAAACAATAAAAATTAACAAGCTATTAGAACTAATAAACAAGTTCAGAAAGGTCACAGGCTACAAGATCATTATGCAAAAAGTAATTAAATTTTTATACTGGCAATAAACAATCTGAAAATTAAATTAAGAAAACTTTTTAATTTACAGTACTGTAAAAAAACAAAATATTTAGGAACAAATTTAACAAAATAATGCAACACCTGCACACTAAAAACTACTAAACATCAGTTAAATATATTAAAGAAGAATTAAATAAATGGAAAGATATCCCATTTTCATGGATTGAAAGATTTAATATTGTTAAAATGACACTACTCCCTTGGTCTACTGATTCAATATCATCCCTACCAAAAATTCCAGTAAACATTTTTGCAGAAATTGAGAAGCTGACCATAAAATGCATATGAAAATTGAAATACTCAAAACAACCTTCAAAAAAACAAATAACAAAGTTGGTGTACTTAAACTTCCCAATCTCAAACATTTATTACATAGCTATGTTAATGAAGACATTGTGGTACTGACATTAGATAAACACACAGATCAATGAAATAGAATTGAGAATCAAGCAACCAACTCATATATTTATAAGCTCATACAATTGATTTTTGACAAGAGTGTCAAAACAATTCAATGTGAAAATGTGGAAAGAATATACATATATGTATATGTTTAACATTAAAAAATGGTGGTCCTGGGACAACTTGGTATTCATATTTAAAAAAATGAATGTGTGTGGACCCCTACTTCACATTATATACCAAAACCACCTCAAAGTTAGTTAAAGACCTAAATATAAGAGCTAAAATTATAAAATTCTTAGAAGAAAACAGGAAAAAATCTTTATAACTTTCAATGTGGCAATAGATTCTTAGATATGAGACCAAAAGGGCAAGCAACAAAAGAAAAAAATAGATAAATTGCACTTCATAAAAATTTTTTTAAATGGTGCATCAAAGAACACCATAAAAAAAGTGAAAAGGCAACCTATACAATAGGAGAAAATATTTATAAGTCATATTTTAAATAAGGATTTACAATTCAAAATATATAAAATACTCATAAAACTCAATAACAAAACCAAACATCCCAATTTTAAAAATTGACAAAGGATAAGGATATACAATTCTCCAAGGAAGATGTACAACTGACCAATAAAAATACGAAAAAATGCTTTACATATTTAGTCATTAGGAAAATACATATCAAAACCATAATGATATGTTACTTCTCACCCACTAGGATAGCTATAATCAAAAGATCCAATAATAACAAGTGTTAATTAGGATGTAAAAATATCAGAATCCTCATATGTTGTTGGAGGAAATAAAAATGATACAGCCATTTTGCAAAATGTTTTGGCAGTTCTTTGAAATGTTAAACATAGAGATACTATATTACCCAACACTTCCATTTGTAGATGTATGAGCCTAAGATAATTGAAAACACAAGTTCATGCAAAAATTTTTACATGAATGCTCATAGCAGCACTACTTAGAATTATGAAAATGTAAAAATAACCTAAATACCCATTAACTGGTGAATCAATAAACAGAATGTGATACAGTGGGTCCTCAAACAATGTCATTCATTTATCATTGTTTCAAAATAATGTTGATGAAAAAAATCAATTTCCAACTGGGACCACTGTCTGTGTGGAGTTTGCATGTTGTCCCCACGACTGTGTGGACTTTCTCTGGGACTCCAGTTTCCTCTCATATCCCAAAGGTGTGCATGGGAGGTGAGTTTACGTGTCTCAATTGTCCCAGTCTGAGTGAGTATGTGCACGTGCGCACTGCAATGGACTAGCATCCTGTCAGGGGCTGGTTCCCACTTTGTGTCCTGAGCTACAGGACAGGATCCAGGAGCCCAAGACCCTGAACTGGAATAAGAGGTTGGAAAAGAATAACTATTTTCCTTGTCTTTATTAATCTTTCTTAAGTGGATATATAGCTCCCATTTATTTCAATGTTCAATATTAGAAATATTTTGGGACTTAGAAGTTTGGTGACATTTGTGTGACCAGAAATATTCCATAGGAACCTAATTATTATTTATATCAATTATCCTATGGTAAAAGTGGTTTTATTATACATCATTTTGCTTAAAGTCACAGTTCCCAAGACCTCTCAATAGTAAGTGAAGACTTACTGTATATGCATACAATGGAATATTATTTGGCTATAAAAAGGGATAAAGTCTCATTACATGCTGTAACTTGAATGAACCTTCAAAATTTATACTAAGAGAAAAATATCAGACCATAAAACTGACATTTTAAAAATAATTTAATGCATATGAAATGTTTGGAATAAGCAAATGCATAGAAATCAAAAGTAGGTTAGTGATTACCTGGGACTGTAATTTGGAGGGACTAGGGAGTGACAGCTAATGGGTATGGGGTTCCTTTTATACTAATAAAAAGTTCTATAATCAGATAGAGGTTATAGTTGTACAATTTATCAAAATACTAAAAGCAACTGAGCCGTACACTTTAAAAGATTCAGTTTTATGGTATCTGATTTATATGACAATTAAAAACCCCAAGAAACAAATGGTAGATGCCTATTGCAGAAGAAGTATCTAATTCTCTATCCCATCCCTATGAAATTAGACAATAAACACACTGGAATCTGTGCTGTCTACCAACTGGCTTCATGAGAAAATTAAATTCATTCTTGAATTTCTCATGATGAGATCTTTTCCTTTTAGCTATATTGATTTGCTTTGCTGATTTGTTTGATCCGAATTTATTATTACAGTGATTCATCTCTTACGTGTGCAGATATAAGTTGAATAAAAGAGATAGAGAAGCCCAGGTGCCAAGTTTGTATTATAGGTCAGGCTACCTCTTCTGATTTTAATATGCTGAAGAAAATTAAATAAATGGTGGAAGAAATTATTTTGATTAATAATTAGTACTCACAAAGTCTCTTATAGAAAGAAAAGCGGTTTTTATTGTGTTAATGAATTTCTTATGTTGTAGCTAATTGTATCTCCTCTTTTACTGTTTTACACATTTCATTTTAGTTGAATATTTATAATAAATACTGTATTCATTGAGAATCTCAATAACTTTCTGCATTGTGGTTTGATTTATGTCAGATTATGAGGCACAGGCATGCTGTATTAAATAATTATGTTTTACCTTGATAATTTGTTCTGATACAGTTTTATTATATCTTCTATCTATATATCTCTTTATTATGTACTTTCATAATTGGATCTCATCTTCACAGTTCCTTTTCTTTTTCAGATATTGATTTTTATTTTTCCCTTTTATTGTTAATACATGGAAAATGGTGGCATTCATTTCCTGAAACTCTGTAAATAAAAATGATTCTAAAAAAATGTAGTTTATTTCCTTTTTTTAAAAAATCAAGCAAGAATAATTACATTTCTCTAATGGAAGTTTAAACATCTGTCATGGCCAGAAAATTAAAATCTTTGATCATGTGAATTGATGTTTGACAAATATCAACACCAAAATACCACTTGGTATTTTCTGATATTTTATTTGGAAGTTAGCAAAAATATTGAATATGTTTCAGTGTTATAGGCACTACTCACATCATACCAAAGAGAGTCTCTTTTTATTGGGAAGAGTAAACAATCCTGAAAAAAACTGAGTGTGGGAAATGGAATGAAAGGGTGAGGTGATCGGTAGGTCAGAGAGTGTTTCACCCTGAGACCCGTCTGTTCGGGGGAAGGGCTGTTAAGAAGGAGTAGTATGTGGTTGAAATTTCATCTAGGTTCAGGGACCTGGAGAAAGTAAATAATGTTAACCAAATTTGGTTAACAAGAACTTTTTTTTTTGACAGATCGTGAAAACAGCAATTCAGCTCATTATTTATGAGGTAAATAATGAGTATTTGGAAAACCTCTGATCTCCTTACAGATAAACCAGGGACACTTTTATGAGTCTTACCTAAATCATACACAAAAGGGTGTTGCTTTACAGTAAGAATGGTGGGAAATTTATTAACCATAACTGTTTTCCACAGAGTTCAGGTAAAATTCACACTGTCAGTCTGCTATAGAACAATAATATATAACACATCAAAATACCAATTTAACAACCCTCCCTAAGAACCCCTTGATGTGGTAAATACATTTTAAATTCCTAAGTCTTTGCTTTCCTTGGTGACAAATTCTCCCATTTGCTAGATTGAGTGGTTCTGGTCAAACTAATAGGTTGGACTGAATTTTCTTGGGTTTTGCCTCAGTCTTGCGTGGCTTATGCACATGTATGGATTATAGTGTTCTCTATCAGAAAGTCATTTTACCCAGGTCTTTTAAATTATGATTATTTTTTATATTTGAACTTTCTGTTTTAATGTCTATCAGGTTCTGTTATTCCAAAAGTAAAGCCACTTGGTAAAAGCCATCAGGGAGATGTGGTTGACAGCATTCATCCCAAGGGAATTGCAAACACAAAACTATGTTTACACGCACTTGTTGAATTTTTTAGATATTCAAAGATACTCAAAATATTTGATGGTCCTCAACACATGTCAACAATGTCTTAGGTCTTATGCCAACGTGAGCATTTCAACACGTGTGATAACTGCATTTTTATTAAAAATCAATCAGTTGGCATTTAGTATAGTACATTAATCTAATATACTCAATTAAATGAGCCTGTCCTTGATAATGTGGCTATAATTTCAGTTGTCCTACAAAAAACAAACTAATAAGCTGGAAAGGTTGAGGACAAATGCTTTTGGCTAACTTACATTACAAAAAGTAATAAATTCCCTTGGGACTGAAACTACTGGTATAGTTGATGCCCCTTAGCATCACCTTTGAACAAGCATTCTGTTGTTATTTGGATTTCTATAGTCTACATCCTTACAAAGAAGAGTTTGGTGAGTTTACTGTGGGACCAACAACTTACACTAGAATGAAGAGCACTTGAGGGAGATGAGCTGCAAGTGCATATCATAAATAGAAATTATTAATAACAAAATATCATAGTTAAATGCATAAAGCTTAAGTTTCACAATTAACTGCCACTAGATGGTTAGGAAGTGACCAACATTTACATGCACCATAAGTATAGCATGTGCAATGTTTTTACTATATGATACATTTACACAATTTTTTTAAAAAGTAAATATTGTTAGTTTAAGATACGTACAGTTACACGATTTCTTTACAAACTGAAACATCTGTGCCTGAGCCATCACTATTCTATATTAAGAGAGTAATCAAACCTCATTCCAGGGCTTTGAAGAAAGGATTTCTGAATCTATGGAAATTTAGAATGCCTGCTGCAGTAACAAAAATGCTGTTTGGGTTAAATATTTCTCAATTTTTGTCAATAGAGAAGCTCTCTTGAGTTTAAAACAGAACCATGCTTTTTATCTTGAATTTTAACTAGTAAGCAAAGAACAGACTAGTTAGCATTCACATATATGTAGTGTGTGTGTGTGTGTGTGTGTGTGTGTGTGTGTGTGTTCTGACAACTAAGTTCATGAACTCATCCTAGAAAAAGTGCTACATGTCTCACTGCTGAATATGACTAGTCAAATACTCCCTTTGAAAAGCTATGCACCTGTACTAGCAGCTACTCCACCCTTCAAAGCAATTTTGAAACTTTCTCTGGAATGGCCATTAGAGCTGTCATGGTTATTACCCTTGATATCCTGGATGTCATTAAAATGTCTTTCTATATTTCCTTTATGTTCAGGTAAAGAAAAAATGTCACTGGAGGTCAGATCAGATGAGTAGGGAGTGTGTTCCAATACAGTTATTCGTGCACCAGCTAAAAACTCCCTCACAGAGAGTGCCCTGTGAGCTGGCGCATTGCCGTGGTGCAAGAGCCATGAGTTGTTGGTGAAAAGTTCAGGTCGTTTTCTTTTTTTTTTTTTTTTTTTTTTTTT
>PVJL010011721.1:0-41098 GCA_004026885.1 Lyroderma lyra
CCCGCTCGGAAGTAGTCCCGGCCCAGCTCCGGCCCCGCCCCTGAAGGGCGGAGGGACGCATCACGCAGGGGTGGGGAAACCAGATCCATGCGCAGGGTTGCTAAGGGTGAAACTTTTCATTGACTTTGCTCACTTCGGACCGGGGCGCCGGACGGTGCGGGTTGTGGCCTGAGAGAAAGCAGTGGTTCCGCCGACGCGAGTCTAGAAGGGCAGGACCGCCCGCCGGCCACAGCCCGGACCGTCCTCCGGCCCACAACACGAGCTACCCTGTGGTCCGCCATCCTCGCGCCGTCGTCGCCGGCCGTCCTGCCCGCCCTCCGTCCTCCGCCTTTGAGACCGACCTCCAGAACGCTGAAAGAATTACTACTGAGAGTCGTAGCCCATAACCCCTACAACTCGCCCCCCAACCTTCAACGAATAAAAGAACACAGCAGCCCCGGCCGGGCGGTGCCGGGGAAGGAAGGGAGAGCGACCTCCGCCCCGTATCCAAAACCACCCTGGAGGAAAAAGCCGCCCCACGGCCGGCAGCCCGCTCAGCCGCCGCGGAGACCCGAGTAAGTCGCCGGGGATGTGAGGTGGGGGGGGTCCCCGGAGACCCAGCAGTCCCAATGCCTTCTCCCACTCTTGAATTTTCTTGAATTTGCTGGACGCTCCACGTTGCTGTCGAGCTCCCGCCCCACGCCTGGCCAGCATTTTCCCTTCACCTTCCACCTCCCCTCAAAAAACCCTTTTTTTCTCCTGTGCTCCATTTCCCCTCCTCAGGCGCGCACTCATCCTGGGGTACCCCAGAGCCCCACCTCCCTTTTCCAAGTATGGCCCCCCTCCTGGGTGGGGTGCATTTCCTCCCTCTCTGCCTCCCTCAGTTCTTCGTATCTTAGAGACTCGCTAGATTTTTCTTGTTCTCCCCAAAACATCACTATCACCTCCATTAAATAAATCAAGAAGAAAGGGGATTCAGGCCTTGTTTTTCTTTTCCCGTGTGCGGGGAAATGGGGTGGTAATAATTAATAGGGTTTATTTCTGGCCCTATGAAGCCTCAGGGATGAAGGGTGGACACCCCTCTTTTGGACCGGTCACTGGTGATTGTCCTCTGGCTTCTGAGCCAGAATTCACCATTTGAACTTAAGCTCTTTATCCTCTAGTGTTTTCAGGGAAAACTGGGTAGAAAAAAGTACCCTTAGAGCACTACCAGTTAAGTGGATTCTGGTTGATCCTGGTGAAGTGCCTGGGAGGAAGAGCCCTACTCCTAATCTCCTTTCCCTGCTGTCCAGGGGATGGACTGTGCCCTTGACCAGGAGAGGAGAAGGAGGGAACAGAGAGGAGGGGAATTTGGCGGGACCTTTCCCACCCCACAGAAAAATCAGAACCCCACACAGTAGGATTCAGCTTGGGGTCCAGCAGACGGGGTATTGGGGACCTGCTCGGTGTTCTAATTTTTTTCTCCTTCCTACCCTGGGAGTGGGTCCCTCATCTTTGGTTTCTAGCAGAAAAACACCCCTAATTGCTTCTTGGGCACCTGCCCTCACCCCCCTCTTAAGCAGAGGGGGAAAGAAGCTTGTGTGGGAGGATGGATTAGGGAGGTTTAACACCCTATGGGGAGCCTTGGCGAGGATCTGGTAAGTCTGGTCATAGAGCAGGCCTTGCAGTGGGAGGAGACTCGCAAACTATTTTAAGTATTAGAAAATGATGTTCAGGTGTCAGATGTACAGTTTTTTCCTTCCCTACCCGGGAACCTTTTCCCATCTCTCTCACCGGCTCTGGTTACTGGGACTTGGATTAGATGAGCTCTGAGGCTTAGGCCTTTCTGGCGTCCGGCCTTCTGATTGTGGGCCCGGCGCCTCCCCGCAGTTTAACTGGGAATTTCTTTGGCAGAGAAGACGGGAGTACTGGGTTTAATTCCTGCCTTTCCTTTCCTGGCTATTGGGGTGCTGGAGCCGAGCCCGCTCCAAAAAGAAAAGCTCTTTTCTTGTTGAATCCACCGTCCCTACAGCAACTCCAGACGGAGACCACCAAGCCCAAGGAGTACAGATTTAGCGGCAGGAATGAGGTGGGAATGTGACCTTATCTATTTCAGGCCTCCGCCTTCATCCAGAAAAAACTCATTTTGAAACAGACCCTTAAATTCAGTCATGAGAGGCGGTGAAGAGAAGGGGGGGAAAGTTAAGTCTCTGGAGAAGCCGCGACATAGATATGGTGGGGTGATCCAATACGAGGAGTAGGCCTTATGGGTAGAATTTATATAAAATGTATTAGGCGGGGGTGGGGGCCCTCCATAGTGCGCATGTGCATCGGAAACTTTTTCTTGGTCCTCGAGTCCTCCACCAGCTCCCCTTACCGGGCATGCGTAGTTCGCTGGCTGCGTTCTCTCAAAGTGCGCAGGGAGATGTAGTGTACAGAGAAAGTAGGTCACTTGCTCCAACCCGAGTGTGAGGTTTGTAAGGACTACAATTCCCAGAGTGCAGAGCGCGACTTCGACTGCGGCCTCCCCACTTAACGTTAGGGCTCAGTCAAGTCTCCTGGCTTCGGAGTAACTTGGAGTGCCCTAGAAAAGTCCCTCTTAGACCGAAGGATCCTTACGGTCAGACTTGCGCTACTACAGCCCATGTTTTGGGGAGTTGATGTGAGACTCTGGGTGGGGTGGTAGTCAGCACAAGTCCTGGGCCACTACCTCCAGGACCGGTGGGTGGGGCTGTACACTATCCTGCCAGAACCCACCTTCCACTCCCCAGCACCCAGTTTGTGACACCCCACTGGCCCTGACAAAATTGAGGGACCCCCTCCTCCTTTGACTAATCATTCTACACCCATTTGAATCTGGTAGTGCCTGATTGATGGTCGGGTGATTTGGATGTTAAGGCTTGAGGTGCCTGAGTATTTTAGTAGGTACTCATGGTTTGAGGGCTGGATGGGTTCCTTCGCTGTTATCCCTCCTTTTCCCCTTTAAAACATAATTGTTTTTCTTCTTTTTTTTGGGGGGGGGGGTAATGGGGGGCGTAGTTCCCTGGCTGGGGATTGGACCCAGGCCTCCGCATTGAGAGCTTGGAAGCCTAGCCTAGCCACTCCGCCACCAGGGAACCCCCTAAAACATAATTGTTTTTCTTCTTAAAAACCTTCCTTTGCAAAAAAACACCAACCTTTGCGTTTTTGTTAGAAGGTCTCTCTGGAATCTCCATTACCATATCATTGACTGCAGCTGCCTTCCCCCCAGTTTTGCCTTTTTCTTAAGCACTTTCCTTTAGAACACAAATCCTGGGAGGGATCTGAATCCAGGATTAACTTTGTTGCTGGAAGTAAACAAGTGAAGGAGGATAAAATTCTAAATAAAATTGGACAGAATTTAGTCTCACATTTGCAACCTTTTAATATATTGACAAAAGATTGATTTTGCTTTTGTTAAACGCTAAGCCTTTATTTTACTTTATTTTATTTTTCCTTTTTGCTGCCTTTCTGTCCTTTTTTGCCTGAGTCAAGATTGGGAAAGATCTTAACAGGGTCCTCTCCTGCTGCTTAGCTTGTTCCTCTTATTGAAGGGTAGTTATTTCTGAGCTTTCTAATCTTAACCACATTCTATAAATATTTTATATATAAGCTCTAGAATTTCTCCATCATCTAAAAAAATAACAAACTCATCTGAGTGGTCACTTCTATCTTTAGTTAAAGACAAGACAGCACCAGTGCTTTAATCCTCTATTCCATAATCTTCTTGAAGTCAAAATTAGAGCCTGAGCTGATAGAGCAGAAAATCTCATTCTGGTTGTCTGGCATTTTTTGTGAGGTTCCACCCCACAGCCATCTGGCCTGGCCTGTTCTCCAATTAAAGAGGCAAAGGTGGCATTATATACTTCCTTATTTGTGTGACAGCGTCACTGAGGTATAAAGTGGTGTGCAGCTTTAGTTGCTTATGCTGCAGAAATGGTTAGCTGGGCAGGGCTGATGACAGTGGTTCTATTGTATTTTGGAGTGGAAGGCTTATTTCCCAATGACTTTGGCCTGCATTTAAAATGCTCCCATTTTGAGGCTGAACTGTTCAGGGGAGGTGAACTTGGAAGGCAATTATACTGCAAAGTTTGAGGAGACCTAAAAAGGTGTAAGAGCCCTTGGGTCTGGGTAGCATACCAAGAGGCCTCGTGATGCCTTGGAAGAAGTATTTGTTTTATGTGGTATTCAAGTCTGTTTTACTTTTCAAAAACAGTTTGAAAATACTGTCTTTAACTCCAGACTCATTCTTGGGAATCAGTGCCAACTTTCTTCACAAATTTTTAATCTGCATTCTCCATTGGTTACCTGTAGTGGGTTGCTGTGGCCCTTACACACCTTCATTCTTGAAGGGAAACCTGAGGTCCTGGTGGCTAGCTTTACATCTGGTAATGAACCCAATCCTCATAAACAGAAAACCCCTTTTCTTTACCATTCTTTGTTGAAACTGAGGACTCTAGAATTGATCTGCGGTGACCATGAATAGACATTTGAAAAAACTTGGAGAGTAAGTCTGGGCTGGATAGAGTGGAGAAAAGGGCCTCCTCAATCCTGAACTGGGAGAGGTCATACTCGGGGCACCTCTGTTGACTCCTGACATGACCCTCAATCTACTCAGACCTGAAATGGCAGCAGAAATGCACTAGCCATTGTGTATGATGCTCCAGATTGATCCAGTGCATCTTCTCTTTTTTTTTGTTTTTTTGTTTTTTGTTTTTTTGTTTTTGCTTTTGGGTATGTGGGTAGCTCCCTGATTGGGAATCGAACCCAGGCCGCAGCGCTGACAGTGCCAACGCTGAAGCCTTAAGCCACTACACCATCAGGGAACTCCCCAGTGCATCTTCTCTGATACCCTAGAAAGCTTCGCTTGAGGATTCAGTCCTAAAAATCCCCCTAGGACCCGTGGGCCAGACCTGAGAATTATAGGGAAGTGAAGTGAGGCATGTATTCAGAAAACTCAAGATCCTCAAGACCCTGGATGCTCTGCTGGACCCTGAAGGGATTGTAATCAAATTCTAGCCCCTGGCCTACCACAGGACTGAAGATGCCCTTGATGGATCATGGATCAGTCTTGTCTCTGTGCTGAGCTCAGCAGCACGGCCTCACCCAGACATCTGGCTAGGACCATGTTCTGGCATTGTTGGCCCACGAAGGTGGCCATTTCCGTTCAGTTCTCCCACAGAGTGAGCCTGGAGTTGCCCTTTTGGATAAAGTGAGGAGATTAGGGTCACTGGCTCTAAGGACCTCACAGATCATCTTCCTGAGATATGAAGCTGGGCCAAAATTCGAGAATAAACCTTTTTTGACCTCTGTGTGGTCTGGCTGTGAGAGAGTCCCAAAATAACAATCTGAGTGTTTATCTTGGTCTGCCTTCTCTCCAGGGATCTCCAAACACTTGATAAAACTGATCTAGTGCCAAGGACAGGTGGTCAGACAGTCCCTGAGAGACTGAGTGATGACGGATCCTCAGCTGGAGGCTGCAGGGTGATGGAAAATTTCTTTTCTCTGGCCCCTCTGCACCTACACTCTAGCCAGAAACTACAGAGATCCCCTCAGGCCATGCTAGCACTGCTCTGAAAGCTTTGGTGCCTGATGGGCCCTCCTCTCCTCTTCTCTGCTTCCCCTGGGGGCAGCCCGAAGCCAGCATTTCCATTGCTGGCCCAGGCCTCTGGCTATGACAGATCGTGGCTTTTTCCTGGGGATCATGCTTTCATCTCTATCCTTGGAGGGCCGTTTGGATGGCATTGCTTGCCTTGGTTACACAGTGCAGTTAAATCAGTTCTGCAAACCCTTGAGAGAGCCAGAGTGTGTTCACACCCTGGGAGTCCAGCATGAGAGGCTTAAAAACAGTAGCAAATTTTACCAAGTACCTACTAAATACCAGATACAATGTGAGGCAGTTTACATTCTTTAACTAACCTAATCTTCATGATAGCCTCATGTTGCTGATGAAATTAAGGTGCAGAAAAGGTGACTTGCCCACAGTCACGCGATAAAGCTAGTCACTAGTGGAGCAGACATGGAAAGTTGGGTCTATGTGATCTGAAGTTGGTGCTTTTTTGTCTCCTTTGTCGTTAATGACCCTTGGCTTTCTGCATATCTTCTCATGATGCCCTCTTTCATTTCCCAGAGCTGTCCGGAGCCCAAAGCTACCTGCCTTCCATCTCCTGCCACTGCCCTTGGCTTGTACACGTGCCCTGCGCTGATTCTCTGCCTAGGAAACAACTATGCAGCTAGAGATCAAAGTGGCCCTGAACTTCATCATCTCCTACTTGTACAACAAGCTGCCGCGGCGCCGGGCAGACCTGTTTGGGGAGGAGTTAGAGCGCCTGTTGAAAAAGAAATATGAAGGCCACTGGTACCCTGACAAGCCACTGAAGGGCTCTGGCTTTCGCTGTGTCCACATTGGAGAGCTAGTGGACCCTGTGGTGGAGCTGGCCGCCAAGCGGAGTGGCCTGGCAGTGGAGGATGTGCGGGCCAATGTGCCTGAGGAGCTGAGCGTCTGGATCGACCCTTTTGAGGTATCCTACCAGATCGGTGAGAAGGGGGCTGTGAAAGTGCTATACCTGGATGACAGCGAGGGCTGTGTTGCCTCCGAGCTGGACAAGGAGATCAAGAGCAGCTTCAACCCGGATGCCCAGGTATTTGTGCCCATCGGCAGCCAGGACAGCTCACTGTCCAACTCTCCATCGCCATCTTTTGGCCAGTCACCCAGCCCCACCTTCATTCCCCGCTCCGCCCAGCCCATCACCTTTACCACCGCCTCCTTCGCTGCCACCAAGTTTGGCTCCACCAAGATGAAGAAGGGTGGTGGGGCAGCAGGTAGTGGGGGTGTGGCTGGCAGTGGGGCAGGTGGCCAGCAGCCCCCACAGCAGCAGCCTCGCATGGCCCGCTCTCCTACCAACAACCTGCTGAAGCAGAAGAGCCTGTCTTTGTCTGTGCATTCACTGAACTTCATCACGGCCACCCCAGCCCCTCAATCCCAGCTCTCACCCAATGCCAAGGAGTTCGTGTACAACGGCAGTGGCTCTCCCAGCTTGTTCTTTGACGGGGCCGATGGCCAGGGCAGTGGCACCCCAGCCCCTTTTGGGGGCAGTGGGGCTGGCACCTGCAACGGCAACAGCTTCGACATGGCCCAGGTATTTGGAAGTGGCACCAACAGCCTCTTCCTGGAGAAGACGCCCTTTGTGGAAGGCCTCAGCTACAACCTGAACACGATGCAGTATCCCAGCCAGCCGTTCCAGCCAGTTGTGCTGGCCAACTGACCACCCACCTGCCCGCGTGGCTAGGAGCACCCAAGACCACAGAACAGAGAAAGAAAAGGAAAGGCAAAAAAAAAAAGAGGAAAAGAAAAGCATACAAAAAGATTTCCAGTCTTCTCACTCTCACTTCTAGAAAAAAGATCCAGCTTAGGCATGGAGTAGGAGGGGGCTCCTGAAGCACCAGATCCTGTTTAACTCACCCGCCCCTGCTATTTTCCTGCCTGCCTCTGATTTATTTAGTTGGTTT
Organism: Lyroderma lyra; assembly: GCA_004026885.1. Lineage (NCBI taxonomy): Eukaryota > Metazoa > Chordata > Mammalia > Chiroptera > Megadermatidae > Lyroderma > Lyroderma lyra. The sequence continues at coordinate 7,486 of PVJL010011721.1, forward strand.
GGGTTTTGTAATTTTTTTTTATATGTAGTTTTCTAAATAACTTCTTTAATTAGTGGCTTCCTGTGCTAAGAATGGTCCAGATGTGAATTGCTGCTCCCTGCTCCCTCCCTCCTTCATATGCCTGGTTTAGGATTGGTGTGTCCAAGCTCACAGGGAAGGAAGAGCTGCAGCTGGGGCCCCCCAGAACAGGGAGGGGATGTCCCCTGTCACTGCCTCCATCACCCAGCTATCCTCTCACTCAAAGCCATCCAACCTCAGCAGGCCTTCTCAGGCCCTGCCACCTAAATAGGTCTCACCCGGCCCCTACTTCCTCTCAGGCCTGGGCCGTGGGGAGCTGGGGGCTGGCCACTTGACACCCTCCCCCCAGCTGATGCCTGACTACAGGGAGGTTAGCACTCTGGAATTTCTTTCATCTCTGTCCTGTGGCTCTGGAGACCCAGCTATTGACACATGTGCCCGCTCCCGTGTGGCCCCTTCTTCCCTGGGGTTGCAGATAGAGAGGTGGCGCAGATGCCCAGGGTGTGTGCATATATATGCGTGTGCATGGTTTGCTGTCCTGTTTCAAAGGATTACAAGCCACGTGAAACTTCACCTGTGGATGTGATTCCTAGTTGCAGCAAGTGCTTATTTCTGTGTGAGGTTGGGGAACAGGCTGGGGTGGGTTGTCAGTCCTTTGGTGGGTGATTCACATGGTGGGGTGAAATTGCAGCTGAGCCTAAGATACACCCAGGGGAAAGCATTGCCTAAGGACTGGCTTCTGGACTGCGGAGGCATCTGCACTTTTGTTTGTTTTTGACCAAAAAAAAAAAAAAATGGGTTAGCTATGAAGGGACAGAGGGAGTACCCAGCCTCTGATGCCTAAAGGAAGTCACTGGACTCAGAACCTCCTGTGGTGTGACCTTAGCGCAGGGTGGGAGCTGCTCACCTGAGCACCCTGTGGGGCAGGAGTTCTGGGTCAGTGCCTGTAGTGGGCAGTCCTGATCCTCGAGATAGGGACATTTCTGCCCCTTCCTGCTTGAGAACTTTCTGGTACCTCTTGCCATCCCCTCTCACTGCCCGACCCAGCCCCATTGGGCCTTGTTGCTGTGAAGAGTGGCCTTCTGGGCAGGTCAGGCTTGGCCATTGCAGTTGGGCTGTTTGGGTTCTAGAAAAGCACTCGCTTCCTGCCTCAGCTGGAAGAGAAGTTTTTTCTCTAACCTGAGTCTTGTAAGCCAGTTTTCACGCCATGATGTTTTGGCAAGTGGGGCACATGGCATCAGGGCCCCCATCACCAGAAAGTACCAAAGCCCTTGCTACCCCACCCAATCCTCCCCAGCAACTCAAAGTGGGCAACTGCTGTGGCAGTGGGTCCGGCCCAGACAGACACTGCCAGCCTCCTCTTCCTGCACTGGGCACCAGCTCTACCTCCCCCAATGGGGCAATGCCCTGACTCCTCAGCCCAGTACCATCTGTTCCTCTAGATTTCTCAGGCGCCAGCCCAGTCTGGGCCACCCTCTCCCTCGCCCTCAACTCCCACACAAGTGACAGGCCCAGGCAGATGTCTGCTCTCTGGGAAAGGTTGGATGCTGCCTTATGCCCCCTCCTTGCCCCCTCTTCCCCCACACACACAGGTGCCCACCACACCTGGTCAGCTTGTTCCTCACCACATACAGGGAGAGGGGGAGACCACCCCTTAGTGTCTTGAAATAGGAAGAAACATTTGTGTTCAGGAGCATGACTCCAGTGCTGAGCCCTCGAGCCCAGTTCAGTCTGTCTCGTCTCAAATCTAGGCATTTTTTGCTTCAATTTTATTTTTTTTAAGGAAACAAAAGTATCTGCACTAATTTACCTGGTTTCGTAGGAAAACTTTTTTTTTTTTATTTTTTACATTTTTGGTGTCCGTTTGTATTGAATAATTTGCTACATTTGTAAAATGTAAGAGGTATATATAATATATGTATATTTCTAACGTAAAAAATGTAATTTTTTTCTTTTCAAGATTTTTTCTTAAAAAGAGGAGAGAAACAAAGCTATTTTTTCAGGAAAAACAAACTTTAAAATAAAAAAGAGGAGAATAAAACCTATTTCTCCCCTTTCCCCATCCTCTGTCTACCCCTTTCCAGTAACAAATCAAAAGGTGGATTGTCTTGTAAAGAATGTAAACTTTTAGTCCAGAATGATGTATTTTTCTCAATGCAGTAAGCTATAGATTCTCTAGTTTGACCCCTGTGGATGGGAAGGGGGCATTGAGGCAGTGTGGAGAGGGGCTTGGGGAAGCAGGGCCATGAACTTGTTTTCTTTAGTGAAGGAGGAATACAATCAAGCATTTTTGTATTCAGAATGTTGTGCAATATTTTGGAATGGGATGTTGGTGTGTTTAGAGATTTAGTTTAAAACAAAACAAAAAGATTGATCAAATCTGTACAGTTTATATTGTTCCAGATTTTTTTAAGTTTGTATTAAAAGCATGGTATATAATAGCCTTCTGCTTGCTTCCAGCTTGTTTTGTTTCTAGGCCCCCTTTTAGGATGGAGAGAGTTGGGAGTGGCCAGCCCCTGTTAGCATCAAGAAACAATTGCTTCTCCTCACCTGACCCCTGGATGGGTGTTAAGTGTCACAGGCCCCCTCTTACCACACATCCCATCAACATAGGACACCTCAGACTGCCCACTTACATGGGTCCTTTTCCACATTGGAGACAGGTCCCAGGAGATTGGGAACTGACAGGTGGTGGGAGCCAGGACTGGAAGCAGAGCCTTGAGAGCAGGATACATCTTCATGGCTTTTTTAGGAACAGTTTGTTCCTTGGAGGCCAAGAAAGGGGAGGGATCAGCCTCCAACCCACTCTAGATCTAGCATTTGCCCTCCCCAGACCACCAGATCCTTAGGAGTGGGCAAGGATGAGAAGTACCCACCTAGGTCAGGTTCTGCCCAAAACCTGGTGCTTGGATTCTCAGCCCTTCTGGAGCTGCCATAGAGGTGGGAAGAGCCCACCTGAGCCTGGGACCGTGGAGGAGCTCAACCACCTCTTCCCTCTCCCAGGGCCCCTGTTAATGCTGCCCATCCTGGGGGTAACCACCTCCCTTGGGTACCTCTTCCCAGCAGCAATGTTTCACATCAGCCCCACAAGGCCCCTGAGTTGAAGAGGGCAGCCCGGTATTTGTTGAATCTTACTTCACCCTCACAGTAACCTGGTGATACAGGTATTTATGATGCAGTTAAAATAGGTTCCAAGTTACATTACCTGCTAAATTCACAAAACTAGGAAGTGAGGAAGCTGGGATTTTTACCTGTGTATGACCTTCTCATGTATAAAACAGTGGTAACATCTATGGAAGACTGACACTGAGGGCAGGCATGGGAGGGCTGACCTTGCCACCTCTAGGCTGCACAGGAGGGCAGAACAGCTCTTCAGGCATCAGCAATATGGGGGTCTCATGAGGCTTCTCCCCATACAGGCCAAATCTCATTCCTCCCCACCCAAGCATGTGACCTGGGCCTAGAAGCTTATAGGCCAAACATCCAGGCTCTGCACAGTGTCCCAAGAGCCCTTAATGTCTGGTCCCTCCGTGAGCCACTTCCCCACCATGGTGCCTGTGGAACAGAGGGAAGCCCTTGTCCAGGGTGCCAAGACTCTGTCCTGCCAGACATACAGGCCACTCCCAGGGGTCTCACTTTCCTCTGGCCTACCAGGGAGAAGCTCAGTCTATCCCTGTGTTTCTTTGTCCAGGCTGCCAGCATCCCTTGCACACTCATTCCTAGTTATGTTACTATAAATAGAGCACCTGGCATAGGTGTTTTATCTGCCCTGGAAACAGGTGAGACAGCAGGTGCAGGACAGGTGTGCACAGGGGCCTGCAAGCCCAGGATTGGGGAGTTAGCCAGGCAGGAGAAAAACAAGGCCAAGCCCTATCCCCAGGGAACCTGTCAGGAGGATACCCCTCAGGGAAGAGTTTGGACACTGCTCCCTGAGAAGATGCAGGTTCCAGTCCCCTATACTCCTGACTGGGTGATCCCAAGCAAACCACTTCACCTATTCTAGCCCCTCAGTTCCTTCACCTGTAAAATGGGAATAATAACTACCTACTTGTGAAACTAACTGAAATAATGAGTGGAAAATGCTGAGCACAGTGGCTGGCCCAGAGTAAATGACAAGTATTTTCAACATCAAGGCCATTACTGTCCATCTTCAAATGCCACCAGCCAGCCCAGTCCAGGATGTGTCCTTGCATCAGCAAACAGGCTGAAACCCAACCCTGCCAGCAGCAGGACCGGGTTGGAGTAGACAAGGAAACGCCCATTCTCTGAGCAGCAGAGCTTAGTCTGGCCCCTGCTCTGCCCTCTGCTAAAGGGGGAGGCTGCTTGTCCCCCAGCAAGATAAAGTAACGCTGATCGACACTCCTCGCTAGGGGCCCAGGCTTTGGCCTCAAGTAGAATGGGCCCTCAGTGTGTGTCCTGAAACCTAGGAGTTTCTCCCTAAAGTGGCAGATGGGCAGGTGGGGGTGAGTCATGGCAGCAGGACAACTCTGCTCTATTTGTCACTGCTGCCTGAGTCAGTGCCACACACAGGCTAAAGGGATGGCACTGTCTGGTCCCCACCACTGCCACCTCCCCCTGACTGATTCAGGGGTGGAGGGCCACATTCTCACCCATCCTTCTCCTTTCCCTGGGCCTGGCTACTTTAACTAAGTCCTGCCTAGGCGGGGCCTAAGGACAGGCTGGGACCAGCCAGGGAGTCTCCAAGCCTCCAGGCATCAGGAACCTGCGGTTTTTAATTTGGGAAATTTCACTGCCAGCAAGAGACGTGTGTTCTCAGTCCTCACAGCTGCCGACTCCGTGTGTAACCTCGAACACTCTCCCCTCTTGACATCTGTCCCACTTGTACAATGAGGAACAGTGGGGCTAGACCCCTGCCCGGTTAGGTTTCTATCCAGCTAGGCCATTCGGGCTGGTCTCTGGGCCAGCACCTTCTCCTGCCCCACTGGCTCCCAAGACCAGGTGAGGACCCTGGAGGACCTTTGCTGTGACCTCTTTCCCAGGGAGGGAAAGAAAGAGTGATGGGCTGAGCCCTGGGCAGCACCACATGGTTACTAACAGAGACCTCCCTAGGCATGAGGACCTGGTCAGAATACTGCTGGGCTGTGGCAGGGCGGGGTAAGTCCAGGCAGGAGAAGAGGCCTGGCCAGACATGTGTGTCCTTTGGCTAGCTCTGCCTTGACTTACTATATTTAACATTCAGTACTCCCCATCCAATATGGAACCCCCATAAATGCCAGACACTGTTCTAAGCATGAGGAAAGTAAGGGCAGCCAGCAGACAAAATCCCTACTGCCCTGGAGATGGTGTTCTATTAACCACAAACAAGTGAGAAAATATCAGAGGTGAGGATGTGTTCGCTGTTAAGACCATCACAACTGGTGAGGACCAAGTAGCCCCTTTAGATTGGTTGGTCGGGGGTCCTTCAAGAAGCCACAGACATATCCAGAAAACAGAAATGTAAAATTAAACTATAGAACCTCTAAAAAAGAAAACAGAAAAAAATACAGAAAACAGAAAAGAAAAACAACAGAGGGAAAAATCTTTGTGATCTTGTGTGAGGCAAAGATTTCTTAGATATGACTCCAAAAGAATGATCCATAAAAGAAAAAAACTAATAAATTGGATTTTATGAAAACAAGTAAACAAACAAAAAAACTTCCCTTAGACACTGTTAACAGAATGAAAACCAAGTCACAGACTAGGAGAAAACATTTGCAAATTACGTATCTGATAAAAGGGCTTGTGTCCAGAATCTATAATGAACTTTTCAAAATACAATTATAAGAAATCAATGCAATGAAAAAATGGGGAAAAGATTTGAATGGACACTTCACAAAGAAGGTAATATGGATGGCAAATAAGCAAAAGATGCTCAACATCATTAGTCATTAGGAAAATGCAAACTAACGTCACAATGAACATAACCTTTAAGACAGTTAAAATTAAAAAGATTGACCATGCTAAGTGTTAGTGATGTGGAGGAATTAATTTTCATGCACTGATGGGAGTTCTCTGGTGGTGTAGTGGCTTAAGGCTCCGGTGCTATCAGCGCTGCGGCCTGGGTTCGATTCCCATCTAGAGAGCTACCCACATACAAAAAAAAAAAAGGCAAAAAAAAAAAAAAAATTTTCATGCACTGCTGATGGGGCTGTAAATGGTACAACTACTTCGGGAAATAATTTGGATGCTCTTTAAGAGTTATACATCTGTAGTGTGATCCAGCCATTCCATTTCGAAGTATTTACCCAGAAGAAAAGGAAATACAGGAGATCCCTGGTGGTATAGTGACTTAAGGCTTCATCGCTGGCACTGTCAGCGCTGAGGCCTAGGTTCGATTCCCGGCCAGGGAACTATCCACATACAAAAAAAAAAAAACAAAAAAGAAAAAAAGAAAAGGAAATATATGTCCATACACAGACTTGTACACAAATGTTCATAGCAGCTTTATGTGTTAGCCCCAAACCGGAAACAAACCAAGCATCCTTTGAGGCATGAATGGTTAAACCAACTCCAATCCAGCCACATTATGGAGTACTACTCAGCTCTAAGAGATGAACTACTGATACATGCAACAACACGGGAACTCTCAAAATAATAATGCTGAAAGCCAGACCAACAACAACAACCAAAATATACATACTGTTGGAATCCATTTATAGAAAATTCTAGAAAATGCAAACTAATCAGGTAACAACAGAAAGCAGTTCAGTGGTTGCCTCAGGGGGACAGGAGAGGCAGTGAGGAAAGGATAGGGAGGAACTAAAAAGGAGAACAAGGGTTTCCCTGGTGGTGTAGTGGCTAGGCTCTGGCACTCTCAATGCGTACTGGGTTCGATTCCCAGCCAGGGAACTACCCAAAATAAATAAATAAAATAAAAAGGAGAGTGAGGAAACTTTTTGGGGTGATGCATGTATTCTTTAGCGTGATTGTGTTGATGATTTCACAGGTGTATGTCAAAACTTATCCAATTATTTAATCTTTAAGTACATAAACCTTATTATATGTAAATTATTCTTCAATAAAGCTGTTAATAAAACAACAACAACAACAACAAACAGGAAGCCCAGAGATGTCTGAAGTTCTGAAAGGCACAACCAATATTCAATCCTTCATTTAATAAATGTTTATTGACCTCCTACTATATGCAAGACCCTGTTTTGGCACTGGAAATTCAGTAGGGACAAAATGAAGTCCCTGCCCTCACCAGGCTCATGTTCTAGAGGATAAATGAACAATCCAGTAAACCTGATGAATAAACAAGAAAAGGTATGCAGAGAAAAAGCCTCAGGAAAGCAAACCATGACTTGGGGGGAGCTCTCCTCTACCTGGGAGAGGCAGTGAAGGAAGATGTCTCTGGGCAGGTGGCAGTCAAACTAAGACCAGAAGAGTTCTTCCTGTCTTATGTGCCCCTGCCTCTCTGAGATGGCCCCGGCCAGCTGTCACTGTCCCTCAGCCCCTGTCCTGCTCCCACTCTATGGGGTCTCAGCTTGGCTGTGTGGGTTTTCAAGAATCCCAACCTCTCTCTGCAGCTCAGCTTTCTTCAGTGGGGAAACAAGGCTGTGCCCAGCTCACATCGGCACAGGGGCCTCCCACAGTTGGTTCTCTACCCAAGCGGGGCTCTCACCTTGGCTCAGCTGGATTTGGGGACAAGCACAACAAAAATGCCATGGTCAGGAAAAGAGGCATCTCAGGAGCCCAGCTGGCTTTTCCTGAGAGGTGCCCTGGGGAGCCAGTCTCTGGGATTGGGTTGTCTTTTGGGGAGAGGGCATGGGCTGGAGCAGAAGGCACCCCTCCAAAGCAGGCTTGCAGTGAGGTGGGAAGAGCTGAGATACTGTCTTGGCCCCTGGGAAGGCAGCTCTGGCCTGATGCCCAGAGGGGCGGGGCAAGAGGTCAGTAGCCACCAACTGGGAGTGCCCGCTTGGCCTTCCCTCTGGACACAATGTCCTGGACTGCTCCACAGCTTGGCTGGCTGACAGGGAACAGTGGCTGGCAGAAGGTACAGGCAGCCAGCCCACTAGAGGGGAGAGCAGCCTGGCCTGAGCAGAGGACTTGTTCCTACAACCTGTCGTGCCACCTTGGGCAAGGAGAGGACCAGCTTGTCTGGTAGGGAGGCGGGGGGGCCTGGCACTCTGTGGGGGCCTCCACAGTTTCTCCCTACCTTGTGCCTTAGTTTCCCCATACCACCATCAACTGTCATCACTCAAGCTAAGTTCTACAAGAGTACAGAAGCCTGCTAATTGTGCCCCCACCCCCTTATTGCTATGACCTTGGGCAGGTCACAATCTCTCTGAAACTCAGATCTTTACCTGAAAAGTGGCATTTGCTTCTTTGGCCTTCAATGCATGGCAAGCATTTAGTATAGGTACCCTTCCAGAGGAAGTGCTTGATGGCATAGTTTGCTACAATGACCACATTAACAAGCAACAATAACGATCCCGTATTGATGGCCCTGTGTGCCTGCTTTACCTACCTTGTCCTAAATCCCCACAGCAACCAGTAGGCAGGTTTTAACATGCTCACTTTGTAGGAGAGGGAACTCAGCTCCAAGAAGCAAAGCGTTACTGCTGATATTAGGTGAGTGGCTCCTCCACTGGCAACACAGCCTTCCCTGTAGGCAAAAGGGAAAGGGACCCTGGGGGTTCCCTCAGGCTGACCTGAACCAGGGAGGGGCTGAGGGGGTCCTCGGAACTCAGAAGCTGAACGCAGAGACCTCTTGCTTCCTGTGGGACACTCCTGCAGGATCCACCCTAGACCCAGATCATGAACCAAGGTGCCCAGCAAAGACTGGGGGGCAGTTGGGGCAGAGGTGTGCATTCCTTCACTCAGCAACTACTGACTGAGGCGAAATACGGTTTGGTGCTGCGGTGCATGGTCTCGGGAGCCCAACTGCCAGACTTTGGACTGACACTGTCACTTGTGAGGTGTGTGCCTGCAGGTAGGGTGACTCCCAGTTTTCCCACTGAAAATGCTGCCTCACAGGAAACCCTTGGTCCTGGGCGAACCAGGGCAGGTGGCCAGCTCACCTAGAGGAGTTACTCCCCTTCTTAGTTCCTCAACTGTAAAAGGAAACCAATTCACCTCAGATTGCTGTTTGCAGACAAAACAAACAAACAAACAAAAAAGCTAGGGGCTCCCAGTCCAGGCCCATAGTGGGAGCAGGGAGAGTGGCGAAGAGGGAGGTGGGTTTAGCCCCTCTTCACAGATGCAGAAACTGAGGTTTCCATGGTGTCTCAGCAGCACAGAGGCAGCCTGGCCAGATGCCTCGCTCCCAAATCTGCTCTTAGGCTGCCCAAAACAGGTTATCAGGTGGGTTACCTCAAGGAATGAGACCATGGATAGCACTGCAGGGGACCCCCAGGTGCTCCCAGGGGTCTTATGTTGCATGGCCCACAGGACCGATCCCACCAGGCACAGGGCATGCCTGCAGCCTGCACCACGTGCCCCCTGGGCAAAGGCCAAGGTCCACAGGGAGCTGACTGGCCCAGCCCGGCACCACCTCCTAGCCCAGAGCCAGGCCCAGGACTGCACTGTGCCAGGTCCTGGGAGGGGTGAGGGGAGGGTAAGGACAGTTCAGTTTCCTTGCTAAGTACTCATCAGGCGTTGACATGACTAGAAGGAGCATCCATCACAGCCCCATTTAACAGGTGGGGACACTGAGGCTCAGAGAGGCAAGTTTACCCGATCACACAGCGGGCGGGTGCAGGAACCGGCACCGTGGCGCTTCAACGGCTGGCTGAGTTTAGAATTCGAGAGATCTGGCGGCTTAGGCACAGAGGGGTGGAAGGAGCAGCTGTGGAGGGCTCCTCAGCAGGGGACTCCAGAACCCCCAAGTCGGGACTAGGGCGGGAACCTTGGTAACGAGGAACCAGCCGTGGCCTCAGGTGTAGCTCTAGGCCCTAGAGCCTAGGGGCTCCCCCGCTATCTGGGCTCCCCTGGGGACCCAAGAATCCTAGCGAGAGTTGTCACCCCCATTCCCGCAGTCATCCCCCTCGATAGACGGCGGCTTCAGTTTCCTCTTGGGTGCTAACCAGAATGGGAGGGTTCTGGGCCAGGCGAGGCCGTGCCAAAGAATGAGGCCAACTTCTCCTCGCCCCCACCCCCACGGCCCTGCAGTGGAGGCTGGAGGGGGCGGGAGGAGTTACGTAACGGCCGGCGCGAGGGGCGGGACGTCAGCGCATGAGAGCCAATGGGGGCGCCCCGCTAGCAATCGCCCGGCTGTTCTGTCCTCTGTACACGAAGCAGCCCCCTCCGCTCCCTCCAGTCCCGCGGGGGCTGGAGAGGGCGGGCTGGCTTCTTCGGAGCGGTCGCGACGGAGTCACCGCGGCCCAAGCCGGGCGGGGAGGCTTCCTCCTCCCAGCCCCTCGCCCGCTCGCGTGCCCGGCTCCTCGTCGCCTCCTTGCCCAGGCGTCGTCACACCTCCCGCTCCGGGCCCAGCTAGGAGTAGCTCAACCAGCAGCACTGCGGCCTCGCCTTGAGGCCCGGAACCCCGTCCTCCTCGAAGGTCACTGGGGACCCGAGGGAGCTGCGGGCCCGCGCTGCGCCTTCCTGCCGGAGCACCTCTGCCGCCCCCGCTCCCCGGCGGCGGTTTCTGCCTCTCCGATCGCACTTACTTCATCTGGCCTGGCCTCGCGGTTATTTTTATCAGCGTCTGTCTCCCAGCACACAGCCCTAAGGCCTGAACGCACACCTTGTGCTGTAGATGCGAGGACGCAGGGTCAGGGGCCCACCTTCAGCCAGTGGACTGAGAAAGCCCCTTGCCTAAACCTGGCTCACTTCAGTATTGGGAAAGGAGAAAGGATGCAGGCAGTACCACCTGAGGTCATCCCCAGCCCCCAGTCCCACCATGACTGCACTGGCTCACCCTCCCTACCCCTGCCTGGTCAGGGCATCATCTTGGGATAACACGTTGTTGCCCCCCACCCCCGCGCCCCCACAGAAGGCTCCTAAAGCAGCATCGTGGTCACTGGGAGGTTGCTTAACAATGCAGATTCCAGGGTTGCACACCAGGCCCCTCTGAGTGGGTCTCCTGGGGATGAGGCCTGGGCCCTGCACTTGAAACAAGCTCCCTCCCTAGGGGAATCCTGGGCCTTCTAAGGTTTGGGAGTCATTCTGTCCTGTGGATGCCTTTGAGGCAAGCAAGCAGGCAGCAGGAGGGAGGCAGGCTGGGAATGCTCCAGCTTTGATTTATGGGGGTGGGATGGAAAGACAGGGCAGAGGGGAGAGGTTAGGACAGAGCAAGTGAGGGCCTTGGGGGAGGATAAATGGGGGACTTTGCAGGAGAGAGAATATCTGAATTGTAACCTTAAGCAACACCCCCACTCCTGTGGTAAAACTCTGTAATGCCTGCTCAGGAATACAGTAGATCCCACTATTCTCCAGCAATTGTGCAAAGTGGAGCTTGTCCCTACCTCAGGAGGCTCACAGAGGGAATATGACTTGGACAAAGCCCTTGGTGAGAAAGGAGAAGGATCAGGACCCAATTTCATTCCTTCATCCACTAGCTAGACACTGGGCATGGACAGAGCAATACAACATGAATTCCTGCCCCCAAAGAGTTGTGGGTCCGGGAAGAGAGGCTGGAAGCAAATAGCAATGGCAGGCGCAGGCATACTTGTAGTCTGAGCAGCTGAATTATAAAGGATGAATAGGAGTTTCCCAGGAACATGGGGGGGGGGGGCATTCCAGGGGGCAGGAACAGCTTGTTCTACTGCTCAGAGGCCTGAAATAGCAATCACTGTAGGGATCTGTGAGCAGTTGGCTGAGGCTTGGAGTACGTCAGGTATGTGGTGAAAGACGAGGCTGGATGTACAGGGAGAGCCTTGGCCTGGCCAGGAGGCCAGACTGTCCTGAGTGTGTCAGGGCACTGAGCCCCTGGAGAAGGAAGAGAGATGAGAGGGAGCCCAAAAGAACAGGGAGCTCCAACAGCAGAGGTGGTAGGGCCCCCCCTCGCATCCCTCCCCTTTATCCGCATGGCAACCCCTCTTTCCTCCACCCCCTTACACCCACCTTGGCTCTACCTTAGCTCTCTATATTAGCAGCTCAAGCTGGGGACTACCAGGGGAGACCCAACCCCATCCCAACTGGGCATGAAGTGCTGGCTGTGAAGCCTGGAGTCAGTCATTTTGTCTCCCTGGGTCTCAGTTTTCTCATCTATAAAATGGGGACAGCACTAGTCCCTGCCAGTCCCACCTCAGGGTCAGAGTGAGGAGCAGAGGCTATAGGTGGGCTGGAGGAGCTTGTTTGTTCTGACCAGTGTTGACCATAGCACTGGGGCCTCCCTCCTGTCCTCCATCAAGGAAAGCCTTCACCCCAAATGGTCCCCCTGCCATGCCTACCAGACTTCAAGAACCTCTCATGAGAATCAGCACTGTTGGCTTCGAGTTCTGGAGCTACCATATCTCTCCAAGTACGGGCCTCAGGCAAGGGACAACCTCGTTGGGCCCTAGTTTTCTCAGATGCAAAATGGAAAATGTTGGGGAAGGAGGGACCCTCAGCAGCCCTTCTGGCCCAGGCCACCCTAGGCTGGTTCTCCCCAAACTAAAATAGCTCCCAGGTGCAGAAAGGGGAAAATCAGGACCCTCCCCCAACCCACCCCCACACACACATACACCATGTCTCCTCTGCCACCCCCAGCCCCTGCCAGGGACATCCTGTGCCCCAGTGATGTCACTAGGCCCTGGGAGCACTGGCTAGCTGTAGCTGACAGCACTCAGACAGGATTTATTTTTAAACTCTCAGGACTTGGTCAGCTCCTTGCCCCCTCCCCTTCCCTCATTCCAGTTGAGCCCCCAGGCCAGTCCCTGAAGGTTCTGTCCCAACACACTCTGTTGCCTGACCCGTCCTGACCAGGCTTCTGTGGGGCTGTGGGGAGCCAGGCCATTGGTCAAGTGTCTTCCCCCATCACCAAATCCAGACCTGATGAGGTCAACAGATGGGCCCCTGGAGGTGGACTCCAGCCTCCTTTGCCTCCTGAAGCCCAAAGAAGGTAACACACTTGCCCATGGTCCCACAGCCAGGGCTGGGGGTCATCAGATGGGCTTTGTAGACACCTAGAACTCCTGGGTAGGCCTTGGAGCCGTCATCAAAGCTCGTTTTGAATTTATTTTTCAAAAACAGCTTTTTGCCTGAAGGCCTCAAGATTTCTTGGTGCCGGGCAGCTCAGATAAGCTGCAAAAATAGACTGGGTGCTGGGGTAGCTCCCAGCAGCACCATGGCCTCACCCACACCCTGGGCAGGGCATGTGTCCATCACAGTGGTCACACACTTACCCTCTCAAGTGACTTTAGACTAAGAACCTGTCAGCACCCTGAGCTTAGAAATTTATTCTGATGAAACACCCCTTTTATCAGTTTCATAAGTTGGCCTTCTAGATAAGATTATGGCTGAAAATGAGGTTCTCCTGGAAAAATCCACTTGAAAATGGCCTTCTTGGGATTCCCTGGTGGCGTAGTGGCCAGGCTTCGGCACTGTCAATGCCGCGGCCTGGGTTCGATTCCCAGCCAGGGAACCAACAAAAAAAAAAAAAGAAAGAAAGAAAATTGCAATCTTGGTCCCCCTATTCTCCCAGTTGCTCTGGGAGGCTGGGCAAGGGCCAGAATCCTCTTCTACGTGGAGAGAGGAAGGCTCAAAGGGGAAGAGTGACTTGTGCAATGGCCAGAATCCAGGGTGCTCTGGTCTCTAGCCCTGTGAGAGGTGAGACTGACCTACCTTGCCCAGCCCAGCCCAGCCTGGAGTTGGTGATTTAAGGCACCCCCACGGCCCACAGCGAGGACAAGCCCTTAGAGTCTCCATTTATGAATGGTTGCTTCAGTGTAACACGGACTCCGGCCCAGATAGACTCAGTGTGAAACCTGCCTGTGGCATTTCTTGGCTATAAGACATTGGCTAAGTCACTTTGACTCTCTGTGCCTCCGTTTCGTCACCTGTAAAATGGAGCTAATAATAGGATGCGATTTACATGGTGGGTTGTAGGAAAGTCTGCTTAAGAAACTGCCCAAAAGGCACTTAGCACAAGGCTGGACACTGTGAGCCCTCAACCGATGGTAGCTTTCATCATCCTTACTATCCTTACTCACTGAATCTACCCTGACAACTCTGCGCTACTCCTGGGAATCAGACATGGCCTCTGCCCCCAAGGGGCTCAGAAGTCCAGAGAGACAAGGGGCAACACTGAGGGAGAGGCCACTCCTGATGGGGCATCTGGGAGGGCCTCCAGGAAGCAGTGGCCTTGCAGCTGGGCCTGGAAGGAGGGCCTCTTTAGGCCAAGTCTGGGCAGGCCATCAGAAGTTGGCGGGTAGCCAGCTCATTGGGTCTGAGAGAGTTGCAGAGAAAACCTCCAGGCTGGATGGGGGTGGGTGTGTGGGGAAAGGCTGGAATCCGCACAGCAATCCCCAAACTGCAGCAGCCCCTTTGTGTACCACCACCACCACCCTCTTCTCCCCAAGGAGTCATCTGAGCCAAGAAAGCAAGGGCTTGGTGGTCGGGCAGACGTCTCATTACTAGGAGGGTAGGAACCAGGGAAGAGAAAGCCTGGGCCTCATTTCCCATTCCCATATGCCACTGTGTCAGCGCAAAGTCCACCCGAGTGGGCTCCAGTCCCACTTATTGGGTGATCTCAGCCAAGTCGCGTCATGTCTCTGAATCTCAGTTTTCTCTGTAAAATGGGTGTAAGATGCCTGAAAGAGCTGCTGTGAGGATGTAATGAACAGGTTATACGAGCTCCTGGCACACAGAACGTGCTTCATAATTATTCCTCTTGCAAAGGGAAAGAACCAGGCTGACTCTCGTGGAGAAAGTGGGGAGGCTGGGGACTGGGCCCTTCCAACTTACTCCTTGGCCCCTGATGCTCATGAAGTCCATGGCCTCTGAGGCTGGGCTGGCAGGAGAACAATGCTGGACCCTGGAGGGAGGGAGGGCCTGAGGGCTCTGAAAGCAAGTGAATGAAATCAGGAAGCACAGGTGCTCTGCAGGAGAGATGGAGAGGGAAGAGCCAGCTACCAGGTGCTGGGGGTGCTGAAACAGAGGTGGGGGCTCCAGTCCCTCCCAGGGTATCACCTCAGACACTGACTGAGCAGGTGTCCCAGGCCCTGAGGGGCCTCCCCCGACTCCTTTGCCAAGGTGAGAGGCAGCTTGTCCTTACCCATGGGCTCCCAGGTGTGGACACACACAGACACATTTGCACAGAGCCCCCCCCCCACACTCAGTCAGACACAGATGCACACACATGAATACCCAGGGACACTCACAGGCACACACACTTCAGGTCACAGGCTTCAGGGCACAGAAGGCCCTCGAGGCTCCCTTTTGACAGAGCAGAAGGCTGAGGCCCTCGGGGCCTATTGGTTTCCTGACCACCTGGCCCATCGGCACACACCACCCATCACTGGGAAGGCCCCCCAGATCTCCTCAACCTCGTTCTGACAGAGCGACCACATGGGGTTTCAGTTCTTGCTCACATTTTTAAAACTCTGTCACCAGATGAGGAAACAGAGACCAGTAGGACCAGGCTGGTCCAAGGTGTGCTGCAGACTGGAGGAGGTACAATGCAAACCCAGGCTCAGCGCACAGGCTTCAAATCCAAGGCCTCCCTGGAGCCCCCACCCCAGTTTCCCCCACCCCACCCTCTCAAGCCCATACATCCATTGCCTCTGGGGCAAGAGCCCAGAAGTACAGGCCACGGAGGCAGCCAGCGCTCCTCCTCCCAGGCTTGGGCAGATGCCCTGGATCATCTGGGGGACATGCAGGGTGGGGACGAGTCAGCTGGTGCCCCACAGCACCGCCTGGCACAGCAGAGAGCGGGGAGCAAAGATTGTGAGGACAAATCTGGAGGCGGGACCTGAGGTCACTGCCCAAGGATGTGTCTGCACTGCCACCTGGTGGTGAAATGGCACTCCTGTCACAATTGGCTCTGTTCTCGTCATCTATCCCTGTGAGTTCCGCAGACCTTTAGTGAGCAGTTACTATATGCCAAGCACTGGGTGGGCCAGGCACTGAGAATGGGACTAGGTTGAGAAGATCTGGGGGACATCACCCTAGGCGGATGAAACAGCAAGTGCAAGGGCTCTGAGACAAGGAGGAGTTGAGCATGACACAGGAGGAACAAAGTGGTCATCGTTAAACCTCAGTGAGTACTGAGTGCAGGGGAGGGGTGAAGAGGGAGGGGGAACCAGGCTGGGTCAGCAGCCAGGCCTCACAGGGCTTCTCAGGCTGTGTTTTGGAGTTTGGATTCGTTTCTGAGTGTGATGGGAACCATGGGACATGATGGGTAGTTTAAAGGTTTCTGTGAGGAGGACAGACGGTGGGGTGAAAACAGGAAATCAGGTGGATGCTCCTGTAAACCAGGCAGGACACAGTGGTGGCTCAGACACCAGGCGTGGCAGGGGGTGGTGGTAGGAAGTGGCCCGATTCTAGAACTGACTGGATTTGCGGATGGATTAGATGGGGCTGTGAGGTAGAGCAGGGACTCTAGGATAACCCCAAGGCTGTGGTCAGAGCACCTGAGGAATGGAGGGGGCCCTTTACTTTGAAGGGAAGATGAAGGAGGAGCAGGCCTGGGGAACCCAGGGGCTTTAGACCAGGTTAAGGTGAAGATGCCTGTGAGGTGTCCAGGTGTGGGTGCCGGATACCAGTCTGGAGCTCAGGGGAGAGAACAGCGCTGGAGATACACGGGTGGAGGTTACTGGCGTCTAGACAGCACTCTAAGCCTTGAGGCTGGGTGAACCACCCAGGGAGCAGGGCTCCAGGACAGAGGCCGGGGCCTGTGACATTAGATAGAGCTCAGGGAGATGGCGAGGGTCGGGGTTGGGGGGAGCACCAGGGAGGGAGGAATCTGGAGCCTGGTGGAGAGAGAGTTTCAAGAGGCTGGAGTGAGCCTCTGGGTCAAACACTGCTCAGAGGTGGAGAAAGATGAGCTTGAATATTGACCCACGTTGATTTGGCAATGCCAAGGTGGTCATCCGTGACCTTGAGAAGGGGGCTTCAGTGGAGAGTGGAAGTCTGGAGAAAAGTAGAAGCTATGAGTGTAGAGCTCATCTCTGAGGAGTGTCACTATGGTGTCTGGAGCAGAAGATGGTGATGTCCGGAAGGTGACGGGGACTCAGGAGGTTTATTGTTTAATTTTTTAGGACGGAAGGCTTTACAGTAAGTCTGTGGGCTGCCCAAATGATCCTGTGGAGAGGGAGGGATTGATGACACAGGAGACAGACCATTGTAGGGGCAGAGTCCTTTTGCAGGTGAGTGGGGACAGGATGGGTGCCCACAGGAAGAGACTGGGTCATTGAGGGCAGGGACACCTCGTCCCTAATAGGAGGGAAGGCAGGGTGGCCTGCAGCTGAGGGATGGCCCTGGAGTTGGGCTGCCTGGGT
This sequence comes from Lyroderma lyra, assembly GCA_004026885.1. Lineage (NCBI taxonomy): Eukaryota > Metazoa > Chordata > Mammalia > Chiroptera > Megadermatidae > Lyroderma > Lyroderma lyra. Next base: position 24,867 of record PVJL010011721.1, read on the forward strand.
CCAAATCCTAGCTCTGCCACTGACAGCTGTGGGATTAGAACAAGTCATTCCTGCTTTCTGAGCTGGCGTGTATGGCTTCTTGCTCTGTTGGGCACTATTGTAATCATTTCACGTGTTTTAACTCATTGGTTCCTCCCTCAAGTGAGAAGAGGGACTGGGCCTGGCTGGGGACCTGAAGGAGAAGGTGTGGGGTCATGCAGCAGGGGTAACTTGTCCCTAAGAGCCATGGTGGAGCTGGTGGAGGTGACAGTTGACTGGGGCATGGAGGGATGGCTAGGAGTTTGTGAGGCAGAGAAGAGAGGAAAGGGAAGGCTGGGTTTGCCCAAGCACGGACAAAGGCATGGTGATAACCCGAGTCTGAACCTCAGCAGTGACAGCCACACTTCCAGTCCTCTTGGGCAGATGGGGGACACTGAGGCCCAGAGCAGTGAGGAGCCCAGCAGGTCATGGGTGGGCTTGCCACTGGCTCCTGGCTCAGGACTCCGCAGCCTTGGGGCCTCCACGTGCTCTGGTCACTCCCATGTCCCATCCCTTGCATCTGACAAAAGACTTCAATTTAGCATCTCGTATGAACCCCACAGCCACCCTGACAAGTGGGCAGGAGAGGGATTCTGGTCCCATGGCACTGATGAGGAGTAAGGGGTTCAGAGAGGGATGTGGCTTGCAGGAGGTAACACAGCAAGTTGCAGATGAGGCCTGGGATGAGCCCTGATGTTTGGTTCCATGTGAACAGCTCATGGGTCAGTAGGAGCAGCCAGTGCCCCTCCTGAGAGAAGGGCCACCCGGCTTCGGTGTGATTCAGGGAGATGAGAAGTGTGGAGGTGCAGTGCCACTTAGCCCAAGTCTCATTTTGCTGTGTGACCTTGGGTAGCTCCTTTCCCTCTCTGGGTCTCTTTCCCATCCATTCAGGGAAGACCTGGATGTGATAACTTCTAAGGTCCTTGTTGTCCAAAGCCTCTGAACCTGGCAGCCAGGGAGAAAGAATATGTGATAAGGGGGAGAGAGAGAGAAAGAGGTAGAGAGAGAGAGGTAAAGAGGGAGATGGTGGGCGGGTCCAGGGGTGGTGGGCACCAAGGAGGAAGTTGGAAGGAGGGTGGGATAAAGAAGCAGGGTGGCCTTGGGGAAGTCACTTCCCCCCTGAACTTAGTTCCCACATTTGCCAAATGGTGTCACCATGAAGGTGCTGGCCCAGCATGTGGGACAAATGTCAGTCTTCTCTCCTCCCTACCACCAACAGCCGGGCCTGGGCCTTGCCGTTGGCCAGAGTGGCTTGGGCAGCCCCTGGAAGATGTCGGACCAGGCTGTGGTCTGGCCGCTTTGGCTGGCTGACCTCTGCTGGCCAGAGGAAGGTGGAGGGTGTGGGCGTTCTTTCAAGGTGGACAGGGCCAGGCCGTACCAGCCCCGAGCCCAGGGGGTCGCTGAGACAGAAGGAGGTTGGGCTTGGAGTCACCAGGCCTGAGTTTGAATCTCAGCTCTGATACTTAGCAACTGTGAGGGTTTGGGCATGTCACCTAAGACCTCACTGAGCTCAGTGTCATCTGTAGATGGCCATCCTCGGGGGGAGGGGGGGTGCTGTGAGGCAGGGATGACATAAGAGCATTGAGGAATGGCATACCAAGAAGCTCTGAGAGGACTTGCTCAGATCCCTCCTCCCTGTGCTTTCTCTGTGGCCCTCATGGGACCCCCCCACAGGCCAGAGGCAGCCCCCAGGCCCTTTGACCCTCTGACTGCTGCCCTCCCCACACCACCCCCACCCTCAGCTGGACACACCAGCAGCCGGGGAGCTGGGGAAGCGGAGCACGGCGCACCGGGCAGCTCCAGCCCCTGCTGACACACAAGCCACTGGTGCAGGCCTCAGCCTGCGTGGTTGGGAGGGTCTGCAGAAGCGAGAAGCAGATGAGAACGCTGGGGGCGCCCGCCTTGAAACCTGTTTCTGGTTTCCGGTGCTGCTCACCCCTATCTCTTCCTGGATTAGCTGCTGACATCGGGAGCTGCCAGCTGGGCCGCCTGGCACAGCCGCGGGAGGTATGTGAGGGCTGTCTGCTAGGTGGGAACAGTCAAGGAAGGGGGTATGTGCCAAGCTTTGGAAATGTGTCCTCCAAGGAGTGGGGAGGTGGGAGGGAGAGCTGTATTGTGCCAGGTACTCACACATTATCTGTGTAGCTCTGCAGAGAAACAGCTCAGGGAGGTGGAGTAATTCACCCAAGGCCACACAGCTTGTCAGACCCTGGCTGTATCCTACACTGTCCCGAGGACACCCTCCCTCCCTGATGGCCTACAGTGGCGAGGCCCGGGGGGGCTCATGTCCATATAGGTCAGTACCTTCTGCTACACCATCGCCACAGTGGTAGCTGCTATGCGCTGAGCACCTGGTGTCCTGTTCTGCAGGTAAGGATGAGGTAGGTGCTCAAGGTACTGGCGCTGGAATGAGGGGGAGGCGGAGCTGGGAGGCTCTGTAAGCTGTAAGGAGGTGGGATACGGGACACCGCCCTGATCCCAGGCCGAGAACAGCCTGCCTGTTTGAAACCCACTCTGGGTGTGGATTTTGGCTTCGCTGCTGTGATTTTGGGCATGTTACTTTGCCTCAATGTTTATTTGTAAAATGGCCATATAAAAAAGTCCACCTTGCCAGCCCGTCTCCAAGCTCCAAATGCATGTCTTTCTCCTCGGACACAAAATTATAAATGGTTCCTGGTCCCGCAAGTGACAGTGAGCCTGAGCACCTCCACCACGCAGAGCTGGACGGCAGGATGGAGCAGCCTTGGTCGTAAGAAGCCAGCCCTCCTGGGCCTCGTGGAGGAAGGAGGAAGCAGGCTCTGCACGCTGCACGCTGGAGGCAGCAGAGCCTGATGGGTGACGAGGGGGTGGGGGGTGGAGGTGGGCAGAGAGAAGGGGCCTTGCAGTGGGCACCGGTGGGGGTAGCACACCCTATTCTGTCCCACCCCATTGATGAAAGCCCCCCAGGAGGCCCAGGCCAGCCCTGAACAAGGGACTTGCTGAGTGAATCAGAAACAACAGCACGGGGTGCCCTGCCAAGTGGCTGTACCTTTGTGTATAAACTTGTCTTCTACTGTGAAGGTCTCATGGCCACAGATGGAACATTTGGCAAAAGGAGAAAAGGAAAAACCCCAGAATCTCACCACCTAGACCCCATTCTTCCAGTCTCGTTTTTTTTTTTTTTTTAAATGCATAGTTGCCATCAAGTGTAACGTGATGAACAGTTCTGTCTTTCTGCCTGCTGTACAACACTTTTGTTTGTTTAAACTGCTTTTGATCTGATACTTGTCCTTCCTCAATAAGCTGTGAGGTAAGCAGGCAGGAATTACTTCCACCTGACAGATGAGGGAACTGAGGCACTGAGTGGATAGGTGACTTGGCCAAGGGTACCTGGCCGGTGACACAGGGGTGCCCGTGATAACCCTCAGGCTCCTAGGCCAATATGCATAGAGGAAACACAGGCAGGCGGGGAAGACAGAAAAGACAGCCCCACGATTCTCGTCTCAAAATATTTAATTTTGTTTGGAAAAGGTTACATTCCCAACTTCCCTCCCACCACATCACTCCGGCCCACCAGCAGTGACACACTCGCACGCACACACGCACATAAGGCCAATGGGCTATGGTCTGCTGCTGCCCTCGCCAGCTGGGAAGAAGGAATTTTCTCCTTGTCTCCTTCCTCCAACAACGGTGAGAAAGAGGGGCCCTACTGGAATGCCAGCTCCCAGGGGAGGACGCAGAGCCCCACACACTCTTATCACAGCACATGCACTTAGAAAAATAAAACCAAGTGGTGTTCTGGCATCCCCAACACCGTAAGACAGCACTATCCACCTGGAAGTCATCTTTGCCATTTTCTAGAAAAAGTTATTGCACTTAATTAACAGATGTTAAAGGAGCTCTGGGGTGGGGCTTTGCCATGAAAACCAGGGGCCCTCAGCCCTTTGTGTTGTGTGGAACAGAGCTCCCAGGGCCCTGGGTGGCGAGCTGCCCAGCACAAAGAAGCCCTCGGCTACTGGCTCCCACACCTGCCACCCACCTCGGGGTGGAGGACTTGCCCAGGGCCACAGCACCCCTTCAGCAGGGTGATGCTTAAGCGATCATGGTTCACTGCTAAGTGCCCTCCCCAACCTCAGGACCCAGACAGGCAAACCCCGTCCTTTGGCCAAGGGTAAGAGTTACCCAGGTCCTTCAAGGTTGCTGGCCATCATGAAAGCTCTCACTCTCTCTAAATATATATATATATATATATCTCTATCTAGATACACATTTATTATATGCATATATTTGCAACATTCTAGCTCGCTCATGATTTGTCTGTTCTGAGGTGGCACCGAAGCTGCCAATAAAACTGAAGACAGGGCGCTTAGGTAGGGCTGGCGCGTCCCGGCCCGTCGCAAAGCCACGGAGAGCCGTTTGCATTAGCTTCTCCGGGCTCCACTGCTTTCTAGTGGAGGTCAAAGATCTGAGCGTAGGAGCCTCAGTCTTTGGCTGTCAGCCCCAAGACAGAAAGGAGACGCTCAGTTCCATAACGGAAGCTAGCAGGCACCAGCCCTCTCTTCCTGCAAGGACACCGGTCTCAGGCCTGAAGGGGACACGCTTCCCTGAGCATCCTTTTCCCAGCCATGTCAACCTCCATGGACATCTTTCCTGTCCCTGCCAGGTTCCCAATGCAAAGGGGCTCTTCTTTTCAAAGTGGCCAGCAGCCACACGCTTTCCAAGTAAGCACTTTGGGAAGGAACCAGACCCCGACTGCCTGGCAGGGGAGGAGAGGAGGGCACTGAACAGGCAGTAGGTGGGACAAAGAGGAGAGACATCAGGCCATCATCCAACCCGCTGGGGTCGGAACCTGGATGCCAACTAGACTGTCTCCATCCTTCAAAGAGAAAACCAAAACAATACAAACCATACACTTTCTGGCCAAAGAAAATGAAGAGCTTTTAAGCTGGAGGCTCTTTTGCCAATAACAAAACGAGAACCGCCCTCTCGGTGGGTAGCAGACCAGAGGGAGAGCGCCCGGGCGGGCAAGCTGCCGGGGCAGGACACTGACATGCCGGATGCAACTGCCCTGTTGTGGATACAATAGTGAGAAGTGTGAACACGAGTTTTATAGAACCACAAAGTAAAAGTCAGGGGCCTGGAGGGAGGGGGTGACCTCCCTTGGCCTCAGCGGCCCTTGTTAAGTCCCCAGAGAGGTGGGTGTACTGGTCCCCAAGGGCCACAGCATTCCCCTGGGGTGTAGCCTATGGCCAGTGGATGGCTTCCCCTGGTCTGAACACATTATAAAAAGTCTCTCGGGGTCGGAACCCGGGTCTTGGAGCTACCACTTTAAACAAAGCCAGTGGTAAGCATGACAAAGTGTGCCCGTCGCTTCTGACCCCTCTTTACCACAGGCTGTCTGGCCCTGAGCCAGCAGGTACACCCATCTGCAGGTGCCCCGGCTGCCCACATCATCCCACAGATTTCTGCAATGACTCTCCCCGGGGCAGAGCAAAAGGTCAAGTCCAGCTGGACACGAAAGAAAGCAGCTGCGAGGTAGTGAGGCCACAGCTGCGAGGACCCCGCCACACCACACCTCAGCCAGGCTTGTGTGGTCGCCCACGTCTCAGGGACCCAGACTGACGTGACTCTAGCCCATGTAAATGTCCTGATAGCCTGCTATTCCATGAGTTGTGCTGCAACCCTGGTGACCCCTGACCAGGGTACCCTCTTGGCAGGTTGCCCAGGGGAGGGGCTTTGAAGCAAGAACTGGGAAGCCCCCTTCTGCCTCCCGCTGGCCTGGCCCACATGGGAGAGCAGAGCAAGAAGAAACGGAAACACATGCCCGGCTCCCGGCCCAGGGGAAGGGGCTGCGGAGGCCGGTTTTCTAAACACCATGCGGAAGGGGCAGCCTGGCTCCAGGAAGGGATGCTTCCTTGATGAGGGGGGCTTCCTTTTAAATCCAAGGTCTGAGATTGGTCACTGGGTGAAAAGAAATGCAGGCACAGAGGCCCAGCCTAGTGGGACAAACAAGATTCAGGTGGCCTCCACGAGTGACCGGGAGGAGATGCAAAGGCTTCCTCTGCACTGCGAGCAGGGCCGAGACCGGCCACCTTGCAGTCCCTCCACGGCAGCTGAAACGCAGAGAAAGCCCATCGCCAGTGCCTCTGCCGCGGCTCAGGCCTCAGTCCCACAGAGTAAAGGGGTGTGGGTGCTAAGAAGGGCGGGGTGCACTTGAGACCTGGCTCCTGTGGCCTGGGACCCATGCGGACACTACAGAGGAGCTGGTGTGTCTTTCTGCCTCAGAGGGAGATGGGAACGGACGTTTCTCTCAACTTTCTGGGGAGGGTGAAGTGGACCACAGACACAGCCCCTGCTACCTGAGAAGACATAAGGGCGACAACGATGGACTCATTCTGTGGAGACAGGCCTCCACGGCCCAGGCTGGAGCCTGAGGGAGTCAGGGCAACCGAGCAGCCTGTGAAAGGAGATCCATACTCCAGAGGTCCCTTCCGATGCAACTGGGACATCCAAGAACAGGAACGAAGGCTGACACACCCGTCTACGTCGATGCCCTCACATCTCCGCTAGTGAGGAGGCCGGCCCCCCAGGGAAGTCGCCATGCGCGCTGGCCAGGTGATAATGAAGCTTGAACGTGACCACTCCTGGAGCAGGTGAGCCGCCATTTGCCCGTGACGAGTTATAAGTCTCCACGTGTGTGGGGTTTCAGGGAGCCCCCAGGCAGAGGGCTGAGGTGCAGGCAGCGGTGCCCAGGCGAGGACACGGGTTACAAGGGCCCGTACTTGGTCTCATACTTGGACACGATGGTCTTGCACTTGCCCACCTCCTTGCGTAGCTCAGCCACCTCCGTCCGCAGGGCCGTGTTCTCCTTCTCCAGGAAGGCCGCCCGGATGGTGATCTGGTTCTCCTTCAGGCGCCGGGCGTCCCGGGACCGTTTGGCTGCCACGTTGTTCTTCTTGCGTCTTGTCCAGTACTTTTCGTCCTGTGGGGAAGTGTCCTCTGTTGGTCTCTCCTGTTTCCCCACAAGGGAACCCAACCTTTCCCCTCGGGGCAGCCCACAATCCTCTTACCACTCATCAGGTGGAGCCAGACAAAAGCCGGGACCTGGGGGAGGGGCTGCATGTGCCATGGCCAGCGAGGGGCCCTGCCCTTTCCCCAGGAAGAGAAAGAAAGCCCGCTGGTAGGAGTGGTGGAGGGAAGGGGGCTCCACTTATTGGGCACCTGCTCTGTACTGCCCCAACACAAAGCACTGTCTGCACCTCTCTGAGTCATTCTGGTTGGGGCTAATGCCCAGCCCGGAGTTCAAATCCTAGCTCTGCCCTTTACCAGCTGTGGAACCGTGCGAATCCCTTAACCTCTCCAAGTCTCAGGGCCCTCCTTTTGATAATGGGAGATAATGACAGTAACTGCCTCACAGAGTTGCTTGAGGGCTAAATGAGTTACTATGTACAAGACGCTTATAACAGCGCCTTGTCCACAGTAAGGACCACAAGGGTTTCCTGTTTTCACTGTCATTATCCTGAAAGCCTCAGGAACCTCCGAGAGGCAGGTATGGTTATTCCCATTTTACAGATGGGGAACCTGAGGCCCAGCTAATTCTAGGTGGCCAAGTGCCTGACTCCAAAGCTCAGATGGAAAGTCCTTCCTCTGAGTTTTCCAGAGGAGAGGATGGAAAAACTGCAAAACCCTCCTCTCCCTCTGCCTCCCAATTCCTATAAAACTATCAGCTTGAAAGCTGCTTGCTCTTCTCTGGGGACAGCAATATACAACCACCTTTTGTCTTTCAAAGCAAAGGCTTGCTCAGCCCAGTTCCTGTGGCCTAGTGAGCTCTTGTCCAAAGGCTGGGCGGGAGCCAGAGAAGCAGGGCCATCCACACAGCCAACAGCCCGTAAGGAAACAGAGAAGCTACAGGGAATTACGCTGGGGCCAAACACCACCTGCCTCCCTGCCGGCTGCGGCAGGGAGCGGCTCTGTGCTCTGCACGCGTGCCTTTCTGAATGGCGTCCACCAGGAGGGAGGACCCTCCAGATAAAATCACCCGTGAGGAAGCACAGCCCCTTGGCTCCTGAACCAATGTTGTGCCTTCACCTATAGGGACACCAGGTTACCTTCTGCTCGTCGGGGACAAAGACCTTCTTGGCCTTTTTGATCATGGGCTGGGGCTTCAGATCCTCCTCTGCAAACTTGTGCTTCCGAGGGTTGAAGAGCTCCCCGCCTGGCACACTGGAAAGGACCAGGTCTGCTGGGTCGGGATTGAAGTTCACATCCACTTCCACGCAGTTGGGGTCGATGGGACTGGGTGTCTCCCTCTCCTTTTCCAGGGAGGATTCTGAAAGACACAGAGGCGGGTGGTCCCGAAGCAGCGCACTGGACAACGAAGACCCATGTTGCACACCCAGAGACCAGCCTGAATCTCAGTGTTGCACAGCCACTGCCACTGGGGAAAAAACCCATACCACCACCAGCCCCCAAGCCAGACTGGCATATGTGATTCAGTCCAACAACACAAACATGGAAAGGATTCTTCCCTGTAGGGACAAAATGCTCAGAAGGAAACAGAGGACCTTGAAAAAGAGGATTTTCCGAATGTTCCTCCCCCTCTCCCCTGCCACCCCCAGAAATGTTAAGCAAAACATGAAGTCATTATACCTCCTTAACTTCTTGTGGTTTCAAGCTCTCAAGTAATGAGAAATAGCTGAATCTCTTCGTGAACTATAATGGGTTAAGGACACAGACTGAACAATGAAATGCCTTCCATTTTCGAATCCCCAGAGACATATCAGTCACTGTGCTCATTTAGTCTTACGACAACCTTGTAAACAAGATGGGTTTAACCTTATTGTACAGATGAGAAAGCTAGGCTCAGATAAACGACATGGTTTTCCCAGGGTCACACAGATGGTAAGTGACTAAATTAAAAGTTGAGCCTGGGTCTGGCTGACTCTGAATCCCTGTTCTTTTCTGCCCTACCTGTTGCCACTATAAAGTGGACAATGGATTAAAGGTACTTTCAGAATTCAAAGGTTGTTAGAGGTGAGTTATACAAAACAAACAAACAAAACAAAAAATAAAATCTAAATCTTTGGCCTACTTGTTCAATGCTACTGAGAGGAGAATACAAAATAATTATTCAGTCAATAGATATTTACTGAACACCTACTACATGCCAAGTACGGTCCTGGCAAAGACAAAACAGGGAACAAAACAAATACAAATCTTGCCTTTGTGGAATGTTATTCTAGTGAGGAAAGCTGACATTATACAAAATAAATTTAAAATATCTATAAAAGCGTTAGATGCCATGTGAATACTGGAGAAAAGAACATTTCAGAAAGAGTAAATATCAAGTGCGCTGGCATGTCCGAGGATCAGCAAAGGAGGCCAATGCAGCGGCGTGAATGAATGAGAGGAGAGAGTAATAGGACAGGTTAGAACAGAAAACACAGGGCCTTTAATCCCAATAAAGCAGTGGTTGTCAGCAAGGTACGATTTTGTCCTACAGAGGATATTTGGTCATGTAAGGATTGTGAGGGACAGGGTATTCTACTGGCATCTAGTCAGTAGGGGCCAAAGATGCTGCTAAACATTGCACAATGTACAGGACAGTCCCTTCCCCAAATACCTCTCCCCCAAAATTATGTGATCCAAATATCAACAGTGCCACTGATTTCTTTTACCCTGATATGGGAGAAGCCATTGGAGGGTTCTGAACAGAGTGACATGATCAAACTTAGGTTTTAACTGGATCATGCACATAAACTCATCCTATGGGGGGGGGGGGGGCGTTGGCCGGTAATTACAAAGAGGGCTGAGCATCGGAGGAGTGAATGATCAGAGACCAATGTGGTCACTGTAGGAATACTGGGGATGCCAAACTCTATACGTGCAGAACAGTCAAGGTACCAAAGGCTGACGACTAGAGCTGCCATACCCCACTGGTGGGAGTATCAATGGCTACAACCACTCTACATTATTTGGCAATATCTACAAAAGCTGAATGAATGCATGTCCAATGGCTCAGCCATTCTACTCCTAGGGAAATAAATGCCCAACCAGAATATACATTTATGTTTACCAAATGACCTGCACACAAATGTCCATGGCAGTGCTGACACATAACCCCAGACCAGAAGCACCTCAAATGTCCATCAACTGTAGAATGGAGATAAACTGTGGTGTGGTCATACAATGGCATACTACTTGGCGAAGAAAATGAACAAATTATGCTACGGGGAGCAACATGGATGATTCCCACAAAGTTGAAAAAGGAATCTAGACATAGAAAAATACATACGGGCTCCTGAGCCACTTTCTTTGCTCGAGCCCGCTCCTACCTCTTTGGAGTGTACTTTCCCTTCAATAAACTATCTTTTTGTTTCACCACTTAAAAAAAAAATACATACGACTTGTATCTTTCCTACTGGAGGGACTGAGGAGTTCAGAGGGGAGATTCCTTCACATCTACCATGTGTACAATTCTTCAACATAAATCGTGCTTCCTCTGTATTGTGGCTTTTTTTGGTCACAGGAGTATGGTCTATAAATCTATGTTGCTAGTGTACACAGAGTTTTTTTTCCCTTTGGGTAGCTCCCTGGCTGGGAATCGAACCCATGCTGTGGCATCAAGAGCACCGAAGCTTAGCCACTACTCTACCAGGGACCTCCCCTACACAGAGATTCTGATGCCCACACAATTTATGTGTGTACTATAAAGCTAGCTATAGAATGAGTATACATGTAATCAATGTACAATAATTAAACACCAAAAAGAGGACATAATATACAATTCCATTTATAGAATGTTCAGCTATAAGTAAAAGGCATCTTTGGTGATGGAAATAAGGTAGTGATTGCCTCTGGGGAGTAATGACTGAGGTGGGTCACAAGGCACTTCGGGGACACCAACAGAATTCAATCTCTTGATATTGTAATAGACACATGGGTGGGTTCACTTTGCGAAGATTCATCAAATTGTATATTTATAATGTGAGCACTTTTGTACACCATACTTTATTAAGAAGGTTTATTTAAAAACAAAATCAAAGGTGAATGCCACCTAGGTGTTCTAAGGTACCAGATGGGGACTCATTTCCAGCTCTGCATCCTACCCACACATGAAACCACCCTTCTAGGACAACCTGACCAACACAAAAAAGAGCTTCTTGGGAGTTCCCTGGCAGTGTAGTGACTAAGGCTTTGGTGCTGTCAATGCTGCGGCCTGGGTTCGATTCCCAGCCAGGGAAATACCCACATTAAAAAAGAAAAAAAAAGAGCTTCCTTCAAACAAGTATTTGGCTAGAATCAGCTGAGACTCCAGATCTAACTCATTTATAGGAAAAGATAAGGGGTGCAAGGGGCAGAGGAGCACATTAAATGGTACTAGAGGGATATAGTCAGGAAAATCCAGCACGTGTAAGGACAAATGATCCATTTCTTCAACAAATACATTGCAAAGAAAAGAAAGGAGAAGAGACCCAATAGATTATAAGAGATTTAAGAGACATACTAAATGAAATATATAGGTCTTATTGGATCTTGATTAAAAAAAAAAAACAAAACAGTAGAACAGTAACATTTATGGGACGACTTTTTGGAAATTTGAATGCTGATGGATTTATTGTCAAATCCGAATGGAAAACTGGTATTTTTTGTTATGTTTTTTAAAAGAACCCTTATATTTTACATACATTCAGAACTATTTATTATCGAGCTCCCTGATGGTGTAGTGGTTTAAGGCTTCGTCGCTGGCACTGTCAGCGCTGCGGCCTGGGTTCGAGTCCCAGCCAAGGAACTATCCACATACAAAAAAAAAAAAAAAAGAATTATTTATGGATAAAATAGTATCTAGGATTTGACTGAAAGTAATCAAGTAATCAGATGAGGGGAATGGAAGAGATTACAGAAAACAAGATTGATTATGAGTTAAAAATTATGGAAGAGGAGTGATGGTAACATGGAAGTTAATTATAGTACTTCTATATTTGAAAATTTTTCTATATAAAAAATAAAATTAGAAGAAAGAGACCACGAGAATTCCTTGGTTGCAAGTTACCAGCTCCTGGGGCCCTTCCAGGAGCCATCAACGTGTATGCCTGTAACTAGGGCTGCAGAAAGCTCTGCAGAGACCACTGAAACCAGGGCCATGCCTTCTCTGGAGGGTTCATGTTTAAGGGGCATGAAAACCAACCAACCAACCCACCCACCTGCATCCCCCACCCACCAGAGAAAGGACAAGAGGACAAAGAAAAAAATCTTGAAGATGATGCCTTCTTCATGCCAGTGCCTAAGCAGTATCTTTGAAGTCAGGCATCCTGGGTTCAAGTGCTGTCTCTACTACCTACCAGCTGTGTGACCTTGGGCAAGTTACTTAACTTCTCAGTTTCCTTACCTATAAAATACATATAATACAGGGTGTTTCAAAAAGATGGTCCTGATTTGAAATCCCTTCCTTTGAAATTGGGATCATCATTTTGAAACATCCTGCAGTATCAATCTCATAAGGTTTTTGTGAGGATTACATGTTAATGCCTGGCACAGAGTAAGTACTAAATAAATGTTAGCTAGTATTATTATTATTGCCTGAGCTTCTCAATAACCTGTGGCAAAGTGCACCAAGAAAATGCAGAATTCTATCCTTTACTGGGAATTCTATCCTTCAAAGCCTCAGACTGGAAGGACTCAGTTCCCTGTCCTGACCATCTGTAGCACACCAACCACAGAAAGGCTCCCACTGCCACGGATGGGACTGCTATTTTTATCTCCAGTCTCAGGGATTGTGCTGATGGTTGGGGAGCAGAGGATTTCTCTACACTGCAGGCCCACCAAGCCCTCCCCCGAGAGAAGGTGCTCATTGGGTAGGCGGACATAAGCAGCCCTCAGTGGGAAGTGACTTCCTTGGATGGGATAGGTGGCCCTGCCTAAAGGCCTGTCACCAACCTGTGCTGGACACAGTTTCAGAGGGCTGAAAGACAGCGGTAGAGGAGGACGGTGGGGATGCAGTGGAAGAGCTGGCCGACTCCTTTCCTTCTAGCTCTGCCATAGGCAGCAGCAGGTTCTGGGCCAGGTGGATGGGGCTGGCGGGGATGCCATTCTCCAGCAGGAACTCATCCAGATCCATGTACTCCAGGTGGAAAGACTCGCCATCATACGGGATGGTCTTGTCCCAGATGGGTGGCATGAGGGAGGCTGAAACGGCCATGGTGCTGGCTGCCGCGGCCTCGTCTTCCTCCAGCTTCTCCTTCCCCTTTTCCTTATCTGCAGATACAAAATCTGTGATGAGACACCACAGAGGAGAGTAACTCAATCCTAGGAGGGGAGCAATGAGCATCATAGGGATGACCCATTTCTCTGAGTCCTGATCCATCCCATGCATTTCAAGAGCCCACTGTGTTCTCCAGTCATAACCTGGTGCTTGACCCAGGCCCCCTGGTCTCCTTGAGCCATGGCAGCCTGTCCTTATTTACGCTGGGGCTTTCTAGAATGCTCACTGCAAGCTCAAGGCATTCAGTGGTTCCAGAGTTCATTCAAAATGGGCTGTGGGACTGGCATCTGCAGGAGAGAGGCTACAGGGAGGAAACGGAGTTTCTGAGCCTTCCTGACATCTTACCCATACAACAGGACAGAGCTGATTCCTCAGGCTCAGAATTTCTATGTTCTCCTGTCTTGTTCCCTCTAGCTATGCTTCTCCATAGAATGCCAGCTCTGCCACCTGGCTGCTGTGATGTGTGACTGTAGCCATGTTGCTTAACCTCTCCCAACCTCAGTGTCATCCACTGTGAATAAGGATAAAGCTTCCTCATTAGTGTATACTAGAGACAACATTTGAAAGCATCTTGCAGTGTTCCTGGCAAATGGCAGGCATTCATTACTACTGTGAGCTCATTGAGGGCAGGGACTGTGTCTGATTCATTTCTAGATCTCAGGGCCAACGCAGGAGCAGGCAGATGGTGGGCCATGGGAAAATGTGTATACATGAATGAAAATGCTGGATTTGCCAAAAGATTTCCTTTAGGTTTATTAGATACAGAGGGCCTGGAGCTGTCTTTTCAGGACCTTTATCAGAGCAACCATTTCAAGAACAGCCTGTCCCTGAATAAGCAGAGAAAACTGAAGGCAGGTTTTCTGGGAAGGAGGAGAGGGTTGAGCTGAAAAAGAAAGCTTGCTCTCATTCAGAGCAAAACTAATCAATTAGCAGGAACTGGATCCCACCTAATTGTGTCAGTCAAAGAGTTATGTGCATGAATATCCAAGAAAGAGCAAATTAGGAAAAAAAGACGAGAGAGAAATGTGACAAGTTTGGTAGGAAATCAAAGTGACAAGGAGGCTAATCAGGGAAGTGGGAGATAAAATCATGACAAGTTCATAATCGGTTTTCAAATTGAGGGAGACAACTTTGAACTCTGGATTCTGAAGTGGAAAAGAGAAATCAAATATGATTATGTTGGAAATAAACCAGTCATGCATGGACTGCTAGACCACAGCCAGCCAAAAAACAGTCTATTGGTCCAATATAAAAACGGACACACCCAGTGAGTTAAGAAGGTGCAGGTTTTGACAAAACGAATTTGGTCATGGCTTCTAATACAAATTAACCTGAATTCAGGCAACTGCCCTCTGTACCAAGCTTTGGTTGAAAACCAAATGGAAAGTACAAAAGCCAAGCTTTGGTGGGATGGGTAGTCCAGATGGCTTCACTGTTCTCCTCCTGAGATTTTGGCTCTACAGTCTATTTAGAAAAGACTATGATCCACACTGGGCAGGGTCATGGGGATCAAAGGAGACGGGAGAAAGAAGGAAACAGAAAAACAGCCATTCTGAAGGACAAGTAACAGTAAGTGCCAGGTTCTGCCTAGGAAATAAAGGACATTTTAAATCAGTTTTTATAAGATGAAGTTTTAACTGTAAGAGATGATGGAGAACTAGGCCCAGCACTCAGGTCTCAGGGATTGACATCAGTGATACAGTAAAGAGCACCAGACTGAGAATTACAAGGCCTAGTAGCTTTGTGACATTAAGAAAGCATCCTCATCTCTCTGACTCTCAACTTTCCTCATCGGGAAGTGGAAGGAAGGACTGTTGTAGAAGATGAAATAAAATAAAATTGTGTCAAAGTGCCCTGTGAACACACTGCTAAGAAAAAGCAGAATTATTGTTATGGATGGTTCTTGTTTGATAATCTTGAACAAAAACCTGCCAGATGTGTACACCTGTCCCAGGAGCTTGCCTCAGCATCAAATGTGGAATAAAGCACTGCCTTAAAAACAAACCAAAGGGTCTGGGCACATGCGGTCCCCAAGCCAGAGGAGAGCCTGGCCTCACCTGATATGCTAAAGCTATTATAACCTAACAGAGAAAAGCTAGGAATGGAAGCCTCAGAACACACCCAGCAAAGAGCAATGGCATGTTAAAAAGACAATTAATTCTCCAAGACAGGTAATTCACAGAAGGCCTATTCCTTTCGAAATCCCTAAACTACACTGATGGCTCTTGAAAAGTCAAAGGGTCTCATACTAAAAGCATACCTCTGTGCACCTAAAACCACAGGAGGTGGCACTCCTGCTGCTCCCTGAACCTCACATTCCCAGGCTGAAAACAAGGCTAAACCTGCTTTCACATTAGGCCCCAGGGATCTCTGTGGCCTAGGAAACAAGACGTAGCCTGGCCCTGCCACGATGGCCTCAAAGTCTAGGGTGAGCCCCAACCAACCAGGTGAAGGGCCTCACTGGCCTCATTCTGACCCTCATCCCTCTACCTGCCTCGCCCCATTCTCCACCTCAGAAGGTGCCTCGCATCTTTCTCCTGACACCCCTCCCCCACCTCGGCAGCAGCCCTGAGACACACTTCCAGGAAATCTCCAGCGTGTACCTACTAGTGGGGATGAAGACAGGTCCTCCTCTCAGGAGGGGGCAAGACCATATGCAAAGACAATCTGCCATGTAAATCAAAGCTTCTCAAACTTTGGTGGATTTCGGAATCATGGAGATAGAGGGTTCCTTAAAATGCAGATTCCTGTTCCAGGAGCTGCAGATTCCATAGGTGAAGGGTGGGGCTTAGGTATAGGCATTCTATACAGCATTCCAAGTGATTCTGATGCAGGTGTCCCCAGAGAAGGCGCCCTGGGTCGTCATTTAAGTGACTGCTGCGACCCGCTTCGGCCTGCCTCAGTAGCCCCTACAGGTCTTGCGCGCTCGGGCTGCCCCAAGGAACCTCCTCACTACGACCCCATCCCACCTTCT
>PVJL010011722.1:0-26273 GCA_004026885.1 Lyroderma lyra
AAAAAAAAAAAAAAAAAAAAAAAAAAAAAAAAAAAAAAAAAAAAAAAAAAAAAAAAAAAAAAAAAAAAAAAAAAAAAAAAAAAAAAAAAAAAAAAAAAAAAAAAAAAAAAAAAAAAAAAAAAAAAAGACATAGAGACCAATGGAACAAAATAGAGAACTCAGAAATAAATTCATGTCTATATGGCCAATTAATCTATGATAAAGGAAGCAAGAATATATACATTGGCATAAAGATAATCTATTCAAAAAATGGTGCTGGGAAAACATACATGCAAAAAATAAAACCACCTTCTTACACCATATACACAAACAAACTCAAAATATATTAAAGACTTAAATATAAGATCTGAAACCATAAAACTCCTAGAATAAAATATAAGAAGTAACCTCTCAGACATTACCCTAAGCAATATCTTCAATGATATATCTCCCTGGGCAAGGGAAACAAAGGAAAAAATAAACAAATGGGATTCCATCAGACTAAGTTTTGTCATTTACAGCAAAAGAAACAATCAACAAAACAAAAACACATCCTAAAAAATGGGAGGAGACATTCACGAATGAGGCATCCAATTAACAGTTAATATCCAGAAGTTATAAGAAACTCATACAACTCAACACCAAAAAACACAAACAACCCAATTAAAAAATGGTCAGAAGACCTGAATAGACATTTCCCCAAATAGGACATACAGATGGCCAATAGGCAAATGAGAAGATACTCAACATCACTAATCATTAGAGAAATGCAAATAAAGACCATAATGAGATATCACCTCATTACTGTCAGAATGACAATCATCAATAATTTGACCAACAACTTTTGGCAAGGATGTGGAGAAAAGGGAACTTTTGTCCAGCCACTATGCAAAAGAGTATGGAGTTTCCCCAAAAAATTAAAAATGGAACTACCTTATGATCCTGCAGTTCCACTCCTGGATATTTATCCGAAGAAATCCAAAACACTAATTTGAAAAAAATGTATGCTCTCTTATGTTTATTGCAGCATCATTCACAATAGCCAAGATATGGAAACAACCTAAAGGCTATCAATAAATGATTGGATAAAGAAGCTGTGGTACATTTACACAATGGAGTATTACTCAGCCATAAAGAAGACTAAAATCTTACCTTTTGCAACAACATGGATGGAACTAGAAGATACCATGCAAAGTGAAATAAGTCAGACTGAGAAAGACACATACCATATGATCTCATTTATATGTGAAATCTAAAGAACAGGATAAATGAACAGTCAAAATAAGGAAAAAAAAACTTATGGACACAGATAATAGTTTAGTGGATAGCAGAGGGTAAAGGTCTGGGGGAGAAGAGAAAGGGATCCAAAGATATGGTGATGGAAGGGCAGCTGACTCTGGGTGGTGAGCACACAATGTAACACACAAATGATGCACTGCAAAATTGTACACCTGGGACCTATGTAATTTTACTAACCAAGGTCAACCCCAATAAAAAATAATTACATAGGTTCCAGGTGTGTAATTCTAGAGTGCATTGCCTGTGTGTTGCATTGTGCACCCAGTGTGAGTTTTCCTTCTGTCAATGTATATTTGACTGCCCCTCCTGATTCAATTTTTTAAGTCTGTAACAGAGGGAGGGAGGGGGAGAGAGAGAGAGAGAGAGAGAGAGAGAGAGAGAGAAGAGAGAAGAGAGAATAACTATCCAAAATTATCTCAAAGGTATTTGTTGGTACAAAACCCAGGCCTGTAGCACTCCAAACCAGACTTGGAAGCATGAGAAGTAGTATGCTGGAGCTAGATTATACTTCTGCAAGAGCCAATGGTGTGCGTCTCTTTCTCATCTCATCAGTAGCTTGCAACAGGCCACAATTAGGAGTATTTATACCACGGGAATTGGCAAATACCACAAATCAGGGCTTTTTCTTTCTCTTTTCGTCAGTTCCCCTGTTTCGTTTTTCTCTTTTATTCTTCCTTTTCTTTTCTCCTTTCTTTCCTCCTTTTTTCCTTTCTTTTTTCCTCCCTCCCTCCCTCCCTTCTTCCCTTCCTCCCTTCCTTCCTTCCTTCTTTCCTTCCTTCCCCCTCTCTCTCTTTCTTTCTCTCCTCTTTGTAGAGCAAGTTGTTATATATTTACAAGCACACCAGTGTTTATTACCCACAAAGATAGATTTAGAGCCTTCCGCAGAGTATATATAGATATAAATACTTCTTAACTTTGTAGCAAATTCAGATAATCTATACTTCCTTGCCAAAATGAAAGGGCTTCTGTGCACACAGAAATAACATATTCATATTATTAGTTGAAAGTATCTGTCATTACCATTTAAATATTAAATGTCATTGTAAATGATCTTGATATCTAGCAGAGACCTCATATATTCTTATAGTGCAACTATGGCCTTAGCAGTTATTTTCCAGGGATTTTTTGAACATATAACTTTTAATTCTGTATGTATAACTATGTATTCTGTATGTGCAATTTTTATATGTATAACTTTTAATTCATATTTTAAAATATGAGCTCTTCAGAGGAATTTGCTGGATTAAAGACAGTTATCAATCAAAGGCTAAAATATAGCTAACATACAATATTATATTAGTTTCAGTGTACACCAGTTATCCAACATTTATATACCTAAAGAAGTGATCACCATGATTAAGTCCAGCAACCATCTGACACTGTACCATGCTATCACAATATTGTTGACTGTTTTTCCTATGCTGTATGTTACATCCCATGACTTATTTGTTTTATATCTGAAATTTTGAATCTCTTATTCCCCTTTACCTTTTTCTCCTTCTTTAATTTTTCAATTACAGTTGACATTCCATATTAATTTATATTAATCTCAAGTGTACAGTAGTTAGACATTTGTATAATTTAAGAAGCAATTCCCCTGACTAGTCTAGTACCCACTAGCACTATACATAATTACCATATTATTGACTTTATTCCCTATGCTTTACATCTCCCTGACTATTTTGTAACTACCAATTTGTACTTCTTAATCCCTTCACCTTTTTCACCCTGTCCCATAACCCCCCTTCCATTTATCACCCTGATAAATCTAGTACCCATCTGATACCATACATAGTTACTATAATATCATTGACTATATTCCTTATGCTATACCCTACATCTCCATGACTACTATGTAACAGCCCATTTATACTTCTTAATCCTTATCTTTTTTTTACCCACCTCTCTTGTTTTTTTTAAAACAATTCCAATTCAGGCCCTGGAATCAGCCCTGGGCCTCCTTGTACTGCATCTAAGAGAAGAATTGTTTAAGAATTGTTCATTGTGAAGGAGGAAATAACAAGGGAAGGTACATTAGTAAACAGTTGGTTTACATATGATACATTTTTCTAACATGAAAAGAATTCTTATAAAGGCAGATACAAAACGCCACTGAAGATAAACACATCATTCCACACCAAAAGTTCATGGTGATTCATCAAACATACTCAAGACAAGGCTTTATTGTGTGTAAGCATAGAAATTCATCTCCTATTTCAGGAAAACCAGAAATGTTATCTTGCCACAGAGGCACTGCTGTCAATCACCTTAACCAAGAAATTCAAAGCAAAGCTAAATTCCTTAAACTGTCAGTCCTCACTTAATGTCATGCAATTTTAAGCAAAGTGATATTTAATAAAACCAGTTTTACAACAGACTAATTGATATAAACAACATTTAAGTCCCCAAGGCATCTCAACATTATAACAAAACAATATGCAACGAACCAGCATTATTCATTCGAGGACCTGCTATATACAAGTGGAACAGAAAAGTAGTTGTAAATCCCTTGAGACAAACTAATCTTTAATGATTGGATTTTCTCATTTTGCAACTTCCCAATTTTGTCAGTTCAGGATTTGGGTTCTGGAAGGCTCCCTGTGCTCCCTGCCAGGGGCTGAGTTTCTCATGCTTCTCTGCGCACAGCTGCTGCCTGCCGACAAACTCAACTTAGGGTCCACCTTCTCTGTTAAAATGCAGGCTAGCAGTGTTAAAGAAATGTGAGTATCTCATCCAGATGTTAACAGAAGAAAGTAAAGAATATTTTTGGATGTAAATTGTGCATCTTTTGAATATGTCTTGTGACAGTAACAAACATTCCAAGTATTTGCCCTTTGTGGGATCACTAGAACCTACTTGCACACATTCTAAATGAGGAGTGTGTCCACTCTGGGATATCTAAATAGAGACCCAAGATTATGGTGCTTACTAGGGCAAAGCAGCAAGGAAAAACATCTAAACTAAAAAGGCAGTTTACTCTGTAAACAGTAATTTTAAATTGACATTTGACTTCAGATAAGTTGAAACATCTGAGCCTGAATCCCATGCCAAATTAAAACATACATAGAAACCATACTTCGGGGTTGCAGAGCCTTCAGAGACGGAGTGGTAATGTAAGCATATTCTTTATGCAGACCTGTTCCTAATCACGTCTCTTCCGTGTTTCAAACACTTCAGTTGTTTCCTGTTACATTGTAGGATCAAGTCCAATGCCTCAGAATGACATGCAAAGCCCTAATAATCTAACTTTTCCTACCTCACAGTTAACTCCTAGCGTCCTCCCTGAACATTCCCTGTGCCACTCATGTTGCATTTCTGTTAATTATCTAGTTTTCAGGCCTTTAAATAAGTATTCTGTAACCAAGGTCTGGCTAACTCCTTTCAGTTTGGGGGATGGGGGTCCAGCTTGGGCCTTTCTCCTGGGAAAACTTTGTTGACTCCCAAGGTGTGGTTCAGTGCCCCTCATATTTTCTCCATACCACAGGTACTTCCTCATGTAACAGAACAATGTATTTTAAGAGTTTATTTACTTGTCTCTGTCTACTAAAATGCAGTCAGCTTCTGGGGGATTCTGTTCATTTTGCTCATGTTCTGTTCTTAGCATTCTGCCTTCATAGTAGGTTGTCCATAATCACTTGCTTATTAAATTAATAAATGAAGCCCTTTTGACATTTTTCATTATGATTAATGACCACAGGTACCTGAGTGGTTAGTGTCACTGCAGAGAAAATTCATGAAAGAAGAGAAATTGTTCTGTCCACCACTGCATTTCAGGTACTAATATCATACCTAACTTGTAGCAGATGCTCAATAAACATTCATTGGATTTAAGAAAAATTTTGGATATTGAATATAATACATTGTCTTTGACACAGTGGTTAACATGATACTGATATTAATATTAATATCTCTAACAAGAATGCTAAACATTTTCAGGTCTGTTAAAATCAGAACCCAGAGAAAACTATCATTATGTTAAAGCAATCATTACTACTGTCAATATAATAACTTTGCCTATTACAAATCAAGAATTTTTCCTCTCTCAAGTATTGTCCTTATTTTCTAGTCTGTTAGTAATGTTTTTAGATTTGCATTCTCTTAGTTTAAATAATACCTGGTCTCCTTGAAATAAATACATTATTTTCCAACTATGTAAAAGTGCTTCCTGATTCTCACAATTGAAACACAGTTGGGTTTCTATATTCTTCCAAGAGGAAAAACAAACAAACAACAAAAGAAGAGCAGGTTGTTGCAGACATCTTCGCCTGGACAGAATTTGGAAAAAAATAAAATATCTAAATAGAAGAATATCTGGTTCAGCGCAATGCTTAGAAATGAGTGGTTTCTTCCTCATTTTAAAGGAAGATGATGGCAACTAGTATTTGACTAGTCTGCTCCAAATAGTTAAATATTTCTCCTTAAAATAACATTAGTACATACACACACGTGCACATATACATACTCACAGTCATTACCTCTGTAAAAATTGCGCAAACGATTTGTATAACTAGCATGTATAATGAAGCACTCCCATATCTATTTGATGGGGAATTGAGTTGAATATGCATAGACTCATGATAATCACATCACATCCACAAAAAATGGTGCCCTCCATCACTCCCCATCCTTCTTCCTACCCTTTTAGTTTAAAATTCCTTTTTTCAGTCCTAAATTAAGAAAATACATTGACCATACTGACTATTGATCTATAAATCATATTACTATGAAAATACACCCCTATTTTATTTTTAATAAAGTAAAAGAAAAACCAAAACTATCTGGAATTTATTTTATATGTAAAGACGTGACTGGAAGTTGAATTTCCTATGTTTAAAAAATAAGCAAAAAATGGAAAAAGAAAAATGAGCAAATTACAAAGTTTGAGTATTTCCCTTCTCCTTCACCTCCATAGCTTCTCATTTGGGCCTAACCTCTGGAACTTCCTTTTTCTGTTTCAACTCAGGAGTCACCAGGCAAAGCCAGTAATATCCTGTGAGTGGCTCAAATGTGAGAAAACCCACCCTTCTGTACGCAAAGTGACAGAGGGAGCTACAGTTCAAAGTTCCCATGTGGTGGCTTGGATAATACAGCATTTTCATTCACAGTCCAGGAAACAGGAGAAGCTGGAGTCATAGTGGTATATCTTAAGCAGGTAGCAAAAAAAAAAAAAAAATAATAATAATAATAATAATAAATAAATAGAGAGAGAGAGAGTTTCAGGGAAAAGAGAATTGGTGATACTAGCAATCCAGATAGGCAATTTATCGAGTGATGTGTCAGGAGCCTGGACTCACATGCAAAGTCAGGGACTCTGGAGAAGAGACAGGAATAAGACAGGGTCTATGGCCAGGGGGAAAGGGGACACCAAAATGGTCACTAGAATGGAGGCTTGAAAACAAAGAGCAAGGCAGGAGCAGGTTACCAAGCTGAGCTGGGTAAGTACTGGGTGACTGTTGACTAGATGCTGAGCCACCAAGTCTTGGTCTAAATAGCTGGTAAAGATCCTGGAAAAGTGTGTGCTGGGCCTTGATGTGGGTTTAGAGACCCAAGACTTGCACAAAAGGGGAGGCAGCAGCTTGGAATTGATTTCTGAACCTTTCTCTAATCTCATGACATCCATCAGAATTTCCTGCCTAAGACATTTACTTTCTATAGAAATTAATCCGTTCTGTTTGTTATAATCTTAACTAAAGGGTAGCCCTTTATTGGTTAAGACTGTCCTTTTCCCCATCTTCAGAAGGTCCCCACAAGTTAAGAAGGAAGCAGATACTCAGCAAAATTAGCCCAGGGAGCAGAGAAAAATACTGCAGCTGGCTGGTCTGCCTCTGCTGCCCACAACTTTGATATCATACAAACTGCAGCCAGATTAAGAACACACACTCAAGGAGAAAATAGTTTGCCCTGATGGGAAGTAAAACCTGCCTAACTAAATGTACTTAGGGCAGAAGTAGCCACAGTTCATTCACCACAAGTCAACTGTGTATCACTGTCACTAACAATAACTTATCACACCCAGTCCCTCTTTCCTCTTAGCTGCTATTATTCTTGATTGGGCCTTGTTATTGCTAATTTGAATTCTTAGAGAATTCTCTCGGTCAGTCCCATAGCAATTGACTTTTCCCTGTTCTGTCTACTCCCTTCTATATATCAAAGCCACTGTGATTTTTGTCACTCAGCTTCTCCATATATTTCGATGGTTCCATATCACCTACTGAATTAAGTTCACTTTTTTTAGCCTAACCTAAACATTTCCCAATATTTCTTCACACCAACTGACCTGTACCCAGGGGATATGTAGCCTTTGATTATTTCTGGTTTTCTAAAAACACCTATTTCTTTTTTGCACATGAGCCTTAGTCTTTGCTGTTTTCTGCTGGATATGCTTGACCCCCATCTCTACCTAACAAAATCTTACCCCATTCTTCCGGATGCTGCTTGAATATCGTAAGTATTCCCTTTCAACCACAGGGATTTCCTCACTTCTGCAATTTTCCACAGTTCAATATTTCTCATGCTTACTATATTCATCACATTCTCTGCTGGGTTAAGACTTTTCTGTGTCCATGGTCAGAGGGTTTGTGCCTAGTGATTCTTTAATACATGTTTATCAGAATTAAAAGGAGCATTATTATTGTATATATAGACACCCAATACACGTGCACACATATGAGTTACACACAAACAACACTATTTTGTAAGCATATTATGCCAAATTAAGAAATTCAGAATTCAAAAGATAGTGTGTTACCCATGCACTGAGACTCCACAGAGGAAGTACAGAGATTCAAATCTAATGGAGAGTGGGTCACCATGTAACATGTAGCTTTCACTCCTCTAAAGTTTGGTTTTAACCACCTTCTTCATTCGTGTCTGTAAATGTTTTCAGAATGTTTATTTAAACTATGATGTAGTCAAAATGAGATAAGAGAATTGAGATAATCAGGAAGTCATATAAAAATCATATTTTGGCCTTCAGTCATTCTGGTGAAGTCTGTTGAAGCTGACCATAGTAGCCAGGAATGTTTTTTTTCTTTATCAAATCATGGAGTTAATTCAGAAGAAAATCTCTATGGCAAGGTTTGTTTTATTTCCTTAGTAGTGGTTTCATAAATAACTTAACACACCAGATCAGGAGGGTGAGTGTTCAAGTCCTCTTAACTTAGAAACTCTGACCTCTGACTTCTTGGTATTCAAATAGTGCTGGGGGAGGGGAAATAACATATTTCACGTGGGTCTAGAGGGAAGTACATGATCAGTCCTCCTCATAGCCATCCTTGACATGCCATTTGATTTTAAATAAAATCATTATAGTCTCTTTTGTTCTTGTTTTTTTAAATTATCCATGTTCCTGCTCCCTGCCCCTGCCCCAAAATAATACATACCTAAACCACTAATCTTGATTCTGTCACAGCAAAACAAGTTTTGTAGTAAAAACAGAAGAGCTAAGAGAATGAGAAGATTTGAGGGTTAGTTCTAACTCAACCTCTGGCTATGTAAACTTGAGTGGAACACCTTACCATTTAAATACTTTATTTCCAGCCTATAAAATAAAGGAATAATCCTGTCACGTTACCTATTTCTTGGTGAGGACTTGAATGAACTAAATCAAAGGCAAGCTACTCTGTAAATCGTTAAACACCAAAAGCTCTGATGATACTGATACCAATTCCCATTAACCTTCCACTAATCTCCATCTGTCAGAAGTCGGGCCAGATGCCTTCCTAGCCATCTCATATGTTACTCTCCAGAAAGGGTCTGTGGTTTGTAGTTGCCCATACTTGTGAGGGCCTCTGGCTCTTCCTATCTGTCCATCTGAGTCTTGTATTTCCTTCAGACTTCATTCCCCCGTGAAACATTCATCCCTAATCAACTCAATTGGATCTTTAGGCACGATAAAAACAAAATTAAAACCCAAATCATCAAGAAAAAAAATAGGATCTTTGTTTTCAGAATTATTTTCACACTTACACCTCAACCTCAAATAAAGCATTAGTTTATGACTTTATATACTTGGGTTATTACAATTTTCAAGTCTTGGTGACAATACAGTGTGAATGTCTATGTATAAAGGCTGCCTCATCTATCTTTTGTATCACTCTAAGTGCCTAGCTCAGGGCTGGGCACACCGCTTCTTAAAAAGAATGAACTATTTATTTTCTAACTTCCTTTTTCCAAAGTTATTGAGGGTAGGACACTTTGACCACCTAATTTCTGATGTGTAATCAATCATCAACTCCTCTCTGTTTTATCTTCAAAATAAAGTCTCAAATCAGCCCACTTCTGACTCCCCTCTCACACTTGCAGCACTACAAAAACTTCTCTACTCCCTCTTCGGCAGTAGTTTTCAACTAATTCATTCTAGACACACGCTATAAAAAATCTATTTAAAAAATAATCCAATTACACTTGCTTTCTATTTAGAACACTTACATGGCTTTTCATTACACTAAACAAAATCTTAATACCCGACAGTGGCCTCCAATCTTCCCTTCTCCCTTTATACCAGCCACAGAGGCCTCCTTTAAGCTCTTCTTAGAGACCCCAGTCACGTGACACAAGGTCTTTGCACATGTTGTTTCTCCCTGCCCAAAGTGCTCTCCTCTGACACTTTGCATAATTAGTTCCTTCTCTCTGCGTGCATAGAAGCATAATGCTTGCTTGCTTGCTTTTTTCAATTCCTTCTCCTCTTCAGAGAAGACTAAGCAACTATATCTTGTATGGTGTTCATTTCCTTCATCGTACTTATTATGATGGGAAATGATTAGTTATTTTTAGTTTTCCTTCTCTATTATTTTTTCTTTCTTTAGATTGTAAGATGCAAAAAGATAGGTACCTTGTGTTTTTTCATCATTATGTATTCTGTACCTCGTATAATTCCCTGGTACATAGAAGGCACCCAAAAATATTTTTCCAATGAAATAACATGTGAGATTTGGATATGTATTATATGCCAGGTGCTAGACAACAAAGTAAAATAATTCCAGACCTCCAATCCTTAGCTACTTTCTCCCTAACTCCATGTTTAGTGATATAATGTTACTAGACTGTATTTGGCCATTGTGAGACTATTTACATAAGAAAAATCAACAAACATTAAAAATTAAGGTTTCCCTCCATTTCACTCCCTACCCTGCATGAGAGACAGTTTATAAGCTCTTCATACCAGCTAGGTAAATGTGTAATTTTAAATATATGTGCAAAACATTATGGGAGTTTTCAACAAATGGTTCTGGGAAAACTGAATATCCATGTTAAAAATAGTGAAGCTGATTCTGACCTTATACTGTATGCAAAAAATAAATTTAAATGGATTTAACAGCTGAACATGAAACCTAAAGTTGTAAAACTCTTAGAAGAAAACAGGGTGGAAAGGCTTCATGCCATCAGATTTGTTGATGATGTTTTGGATATGACACCAAGAACACAGGGTACAAACGGAAAAAATAGATAAATTGGGCTACATTAAAATGAAAAACTTGTGCATCAAGCTGTACTATCAACAGAGTGAAAATGTAGCCCACATAAGGGGAAAAATATTTGCAAATCATATAACTGATAAGGGGTTAATATCCAGAATATGTGAACACTCTGACACCTCAACAACAACAACAAAAAAGTTAAACATGGGCAAAGAATTTGAATGGATGTTTCTCCAATGATATACAAAAGCCAATAAGCACATGAAAAGATATACAACATCACTAATCATTAGGGAAATGTAAACCAATCAAATAAGATTCCACTTTATACAAATTAAGATAGCTATTATCAAAAAATAGAAAATGAAAATTATTGGCAAAGATGTGGAGAAATTGAAGCCTTGTGCATTGCTGGTGGGAATGTAGAACGATGTAGATGTAGCCACTGGAAAATAGTATGGCAGTTCCTCAAAAAATTTAAAAAAGGATTTATCATACGATCCAGCAATTCTACTTCTAGATACCTATCCTAACAAACTGAAAGTAGGTACTTGAACAGATATTAATATTTGTATACTAACATTCTTAGCAGCATTATTCAGACTAATAATCGAAAGATAAAAGCGATCCATGCGTCCAACAAGGAGTGAATAAACACAATGTGGTCTAGACATACAATGGAATATTGTTCATCCTTAAAAAGGAAAAAAATTCTGACACATTCTGTAACATGGATGAACCTTGAGGACATTAAGCTAAGTGAAATAAGCCAATCACAAAAGGACAAATATTTTATGACTCCATTTATATGTGTTACCTAAAGTAGTCAAGTTTACAGAGACAAAAAGGAGAGTTGATGAGGGCTAGAAGGAGAGAATGGGGAGTGATCCTTTAATGAGTATGAGGTTTCATTTTAGGAAGATGAAGTACTGGAGTTGGATGGTAGTGATGGTTGCACAACATAGTAAGTATGCTTAATGCCACTCAAATGTACACTTAAATATGGTTAAAATAGCATATTTTATGTAGAATTTATTATAATAAAATATAGTTACAAACATATAATGGGAGTATAAAAGAGCAAGCCGCCAGATCCGAAGAAATTCTATGAGGGAACTAAGAACTTCACAGAAGAAGTCACTTCTAAATAGAAAGAAGGGAAAAAAGATTTCTGGACAAAGGAAGAGCATGTGCAGAGGAAAGACGTGTAAGAGTGCAGCTGGTGAAAGCTGGTCCAGAGATGTATGTGCCTGAGTCATCACCACCAAAAGATCCCAGCAGCTCTGAATCAAAGAAATATTAAGTTACATTCTACTTACATGAAACTTGACAGCCCACTTACGTTGTGTTTGGTTAGTCACCAGACCATGCACTTAGTCAGAATATGCTCTTCCCTGTTCTCACCAGATTTCAGACATTTTATTCAATTTAACGGTAAACTTGAGGGTGAGAATTTGACCCATGAACTAGAGAACAATGTTTTAGAGATGGTAGGGAGATGAAATGCAACCTTTTATATCAAATCTGAATCCAGATTTCAACATTCAAAGGCTATAATGAAAAGAACAGATGCTAGCACATCCCAAAGCTGACACATTTAGCCTAAATCTGGAGAGAAGTCTTAATTCCCTGCTTAAGATGCATTGAAGAATTATTAGAAGTCTCAAGAATCTAAAAAAAATGTTCTTTTGAACCTAAGGTTAATGCTTTATCTCGCATGACTGTTTATAAAATAGCGAAATAAATCTCACCTGTCATTGCCTTTCTGAATGTAAGACTTGACCACAGTGAAGGAAGTAAAACTCCTAATAGTCTCTCAGTATGGGTTCTGTCAATACCATGAAAGTGTGAAACAGTGTTTCAACACATAAAGCAACCAGATAGCTAGACCTAGGAAAAGCTGCTTCAATTCATCGGAAAGGATTGGGATGGTTCACACATCTCTTAAGAGACCTGTCCTAAAGTATGAAGGTTCTCCCATATATCAGCTCACCAAGGTAAGGTCTCATACACCAAGGGATCTAAATGAATGACCAAAAGAATGGGTTTTAAGAAAAACAAACAAACAAATGGAAGTTTGAGACAGTAGATCTTCTTTGTCCGTTTAACTGCATTAGATACAGATTAAATAGCTTCTAAGAAGGTAATTTGCAGGCCTTCAAGTGAAAAGTAAAGGCACTTCTTCTGGACAAAAGAGTTGTCAGGTTTCATTATTTCTTTTCCTTTCATACATCATCTCACTCAACCCTGTTTTGTTCTTTTTTTCTCTACTGCCTTATAATCTGCATGAGAACGTCATTTAGTTAAACTTTCTCCACCCAGTGCCTCAGGAGAACGGGGGTTGCTTCTGTCTTTTGCTTTTGGGTTTGGTTTTTCCCGTAAGTGTGTTGTAAAAACTATATTCTTCCTTCATATCAAAACCCATGTAGTTTCTTTCTAATTTTAGTTTTCCTCTGTGAACAGCAACCTGCAATCAAAATTTTGGCAGATAAATATATTGTAGGGCTTTCCATTTTACGACTGCTGCTGTTGAGCTTGGGCACGTAATACGGGAAGTTAAAGAACATTTTTCATACCAGCCGTTAATCGCTGCCTCCTCTTTGCTCCCATCACACTGTAACTCCACCTCTGTCATTGCATATTCCAGTTCTGCGGTGTTCCATGAGGGTGAGATTAATTTAATTTACTTTTTCACTCAAGAATCATTTATTGAGTGCCAGCTGTGACCAAGCACTAGACTATTGGTTGAAAATATAAAGAAATCAAATAGAGTTCCTCTCTGCAAGGAGCCCCCACCTTTTTTTTTCTATACCATCACATGCACTGTATACATACAAGTATATGTTTGTTTAATTAAAACTAAATCACTAAATAATGTCTCAGCATGAAAATGGCTGAGGAACTTTGGTCTGGTTAAATAATCAAATATGTCTGTAATGCTCTCACCATACAACATCACATGCTTATTTTCTCGCAAGGATCTTCTGTAGCAAATATTAAAGGAACTGTGGCCACAAAGATGATAGAAGAATGGAAGAAAAAATGTCTATCCAGACAGCACTGTAGGTTAAGGAAGAGCCCAAGGGGAAGTGGACAGCAGGAATTGACCATGTCCTTTTGCATCTCTGTCTGTAGTAATGGTCCTACTTCATACAGGGTTTTTCTACTTTTTGAACTTGATGAAACTCAGAATTCAAAAGAAGCTAAAATTGAGCTCATAATTCAAATTTTTCACAAAGTTTGGGCAGGTCATCAATAAAAATATTATTTTATGTCTTCATTTGTTGACCTATAATCAGACATACTGTAGACACAGATATAGACAGAGATGGAAAAAACTATGTAATTGGTAAGACCACTCTAGCCAATTAACAGCACAACAAATAATTTATGGATAAACTTACTATCTCAATTGTAGGCCTCTTAAATCTTGTTTAGCTTCTTGGTTGTATTAAAATTAAACCAAGTTTATTTTTTCATGAGTTTTTATTTCAGAAGTCCTTTATAGAAAATAATAATTTTCATCATTTATTCAACAATTATTGAGTGTCATTCTGTGCCAGGCCCTATGTCTGATGTTGCAGGCACAGAGGCAAATATAAAGCTCCTAGTCCCCTGGAGGAACAAACAATTCAATATATATGCTGATGAGGATCAGATTTTTAATTCCTCTTCAACTCACAATTAATTGCTCTAGTCACAACTAAAAGAGAGTATTTACTAACTTGATTGCTTAATGTTTTGAAATACAAAATTGGAAAAATAGGAAGAAAGAAGAAACAGGAAATTGTAGCAAGGGGATGAAGGGATGAAGAGGCTAAGTAAGACTCCTTAAAGAGAAAGAATGACATGTGGGGTAAAAAGAATTGTCGCATAGAACTAAAGCTGAAGAGAATATTTTGGAGGTTGGTATTCAAGCAACTCTGGAATGTTAAGAGTTTATAATGTGGAGTGTAAGAAAACAGAGAATAGAGAAAATAATTCTGAGAATAGTTGTTGTAAGGTTGGAGTTAAACCCTCTTTGTTGTTTGGTTGAGAAAGAAAAGTAAAGTTACAATATGTTACAAAATCATTTTTGTTTTGCCCTGCCAGGCCGGACTATGGTTCTTTATGGGTGATTCTTTCTTTCCTTCCTTCCTTTCTTTCTTTCTTTCTTTTTCTTTCTTTCTTTTCTTTTTCTTTCTTTCTTTTTAGTTTGTGGGGGTGACATTGATTAATAAAACTATATAGGTTTCAAGTGTACAATTCTATAATACATCTTCTATGTATTGTATTGTGTGTTCACCACCTAAAGTCAAATCTCCTTCCATCCTCATGTATTTGATACCCTTTACCCTTTTCTACCACCTCCCATACCCCGTTACACTTTGGTGACCACTAAACTGTGGTCTGTGTCAATGAGTTTTTATCTCTTTGTTTGTTTATCGTGTTCATTTGTTGCTTTCAGTTTTACATCCCACATATAAGTGAAATCATATGGCTCTCAATTTTTTCTGACTTATTTATTCCACTTAGCATAATAATCTCAAGATCCATCCATTTGTCACAAATGGCAGTATTTCATCTTTTCTACGGCTGAGTAATATTTCATTTTAGGTACATACCACATCTTCTTTATCCAGTTGTTTACCAAAGAACACTTTGTTTGTTTCCATGTTTTGGCCACCATGAATAATGCTGCAGTGAACATA
Organism: Lyroderma lyra; assembly: GCA_004026885.1. Taxonomy (NCBI): domain Eukaryota; kingdom Metazoa; phylum Chordata; class Mammalia; order Chiroptera; family Megadermatidae; genus Lyroderma; species Lyroderma lyra. The sequence goes on from PVJL010011722.1 coordinate 15,389, forward strand.
AGGGTACATATATCAAAACACACCATGGAGAAAAAAACCTCTTCAGTGGCGCTGGGAAAATTGGAAGGCCACATGCATAAAAATGAAACTAGACTGCTATCACCATTCACCAAACTTAACTCAAAATGGATCTAAGACCTGAAAATTAACAAGAACATAGGTAAATGTATGGACCTTGAGTTCAGAGAAGATTTTATAAATTTTACCTCTAAAGCAAGAGAAGTAAGAGCAAAAGTAAATACATGGGACTATATTCAACTATAAAACTTCTAAAAGCAAAAGAAACTATCAACAAAGCACAGAGGCAACCAAAGAAATGGGAGAAGATATTTGCAAATAACACCTTCGATAAGGAACTAACATCCAAAATATATAAAGAACTCATTACAACTCAAGAACAAAAATCCAGTCCAATTTAAAAAACGAGCAGAGGACCTGAACAGACACTTCTCCCAAGAAGACATAGAATGGTCAACGTATGTATGCAAAGATGCTCAACTTCACGAGCTAGTAGGAAAATGCAAATAAAAATTAAAATGAGGTATCACCTCACACACGTTACAATGGCTATTATTAACAAGACAAATAATAAGTGTTAGAGAGGCTGTGGAAACGGGAACCCTCAGCTGCTACTGGTGGAAATGTAATTGGAACAGCCACTATGGAAAAGAGTAAGGAGGTTCCTGAAAAAAATTAAGAATTGAACTACTATGCTACATAGCAATTCCTCTTCTGGGTATCTACCTAACAAATCTAAAACCATTTGTGTGTGATTTTTTTTTATAGAGACATAGCCCCAAGATTTAGTGGGCATTTGGAATGCTGTCTCTGTAACTGGAGTGTGCAAAAGAACATGAGCATTGAGGTTCGCAGTTTGGATATTCCAACATTATTTAGCTAAGCAGAACTTGTCTCAGGTTGACAGATCCTAATTGGGTGATATATTTCAATGTAGCATTATCTTGTAACGTCAGTGGAGGCTCTAGAATTCAGGCAATGCATAAATGGTTGAGCTACGGAAAAGAAGAAGAAAACAAGGTGAATATTCAACAATAAAAAAATATAAAAGGGATGGAAAAGAAAGGACAGAGAAGAATTACAATTGCTGAATAAAGTTAGGGGAGGTATGAAGCACACAGGGAGTAGGTCTGCCTGTGAGCTATATTGGTGATCCTTAGTTCCTTTGACAAATACTGCACTCCTCTCCCAAGAGAAAGTGCTCACAGTTTAATGTTTTGATGAAGAATAGGTGACCTTTACACTACTACATAAAATATACAATTTACCTTTTACTCTCCTCAAGTAATTTTGTATACTTTATATCTGCCATGGTTTCAACAAATATAAGATTATTGGGGGTGGGGGGTGGGGGTTCACCCTCAGGGAAGTTAGCAGAATTCTGTCCTCATTCCCTCCCTAGTAATACATTATTATGGAAGTAGAATATTCCAAACCCAAGGCAGATCCACGTGAAATATCGTGACATATACAAGAAACTGCAAGTTGTTCCTTGGCACTTGAGCAAGAAATAAATGAACATGGACCGGGCACAAGGCTAACCCCTTTACTTGTAAACCTACAAGTAACAACAATCCTAAAGTAGGTACTATTACAGTCTCTATGTTATAAAATCAACGAGATGAAATAATTTGTCCAAGATTGTGCAACTAGCAAACAACAGAAGTAGATTCAAATAAGTAGTTAAATTCCAGAGCCAGGTAACTAAGTACTTTATTATACTTTATTATCCCTCATGAAAATTCTGCAGGGAGGTCTGAGCTTTATCCTCTGGGTCTGTGCATCTCTCACTAAGGCATATGTGTCAGTGAAACATGAAGCCAGAAGATATTATGTATGTGGCTATTTGCCTAATACATCAGTTGTACTCGACAAGGGCAAATTCTACTCATTGGGTGAGAAAATGTTAAAAGCTAAAACTTTTACAGTATCTCTTAGGAAAAAGTGAATACATATTGTGGATTGATATGCAAATATGTATGAATTATAAAAGTAAATCATTTTTTGAAATAATGTCATGCTCATGGTCATTTTAGCCAAGCTCCTTTTTCTCCAGGCTTACTCATCTTCACTTCTTTTAGGAAAAAAAAAACAAGAGAGAGAGAGAGAGAGAATTTACAGGGGATGAAAGAGATTTTTGTGAAGTATCGCTATAGGCATGGGAGCTGTGGGGACTTTCAGCAGCATTGTGGTCAAGTTTACATTTTGGAAAACTATTTCACAGATAAGGAAGAATACAAAGGGAGCATCAGGCTTCACAGAAAGGGGCCATAGGTTATATATACGTAAGGCACTGAGCTCCCTTTTAGGCAGAGTGAATTTGAGGAGCCTGGGGAACCTTCAAGGGGGCAGGTCTATGCAAACAATTGTATGTGGGTGTGGAACTCAGGAGGGAGGTCTTCCGCACAGACCTTCTATCACCTTTTTGTACTATCAGCATTCAAGATGGGGTTCCCATCTCACTCCTAGAACAGTGTTTGGTACAGAGTAGGCACTTGAAAACTATTTGTTGAAAGAATGAGGTAGGAAAAAGAGGGTATGTACTCATAATGTGTTTAGTAAGACATTCTGTTTATGCTGAACTACAGAAAATGTGCAGGATTAAAGAAACTTTGGTATCTTTATATGTACATATTAAATTCATAAATACTTTATGGGAGTTCCCTGGTGGTGTGATGGCTTAAGGCTTCGGTGCTGGCGCTGTCAATGCTGCGGCCTGGGTTCGATTCCCAACCTGGGAACTACCCACATTAAAAAAAAAAGAAATGTTCCATAAATACTTCATAGGATTCATATCATATAATATGTATTTATCCCTCTAAGGAAACTATTTTCAAAAGCACAAGGTTTCATTTAGTCTCACAGTATTGTAAGATAGAAAAAAGTGTGTCTTAAAAAAATACCAATTATTTGATATTTCTATAATGTAGAGATGTTATAAAGATAAATGTTCATAAAGAGCTTTTAAATAAGTCCTCTGTCAGAGAAAAGAAACTGTCATTTTCCTAATCTCTCAGAGGATTCTTGGCAGCCACTGCCATGTGCTTATTACAAAGTTTGACTTTTCATAAAATTGGATGGATATATATATAATATATATATATATATATAATATATATATGTACATATACATATATTAGACAATACATATATCTGCGTGTATACATATATATTTTTTCATATGTAGGACATTCATAGGAGATATATATATATGTATATTTGGATATACAGTTGACCCTTAAACAGCACAGGGGTTAGGGGTGCAGACCTCACCACCAACCACACAATCAAAATCCTTATATAACTTTTGACTCCACAGAAACTTAATGAATAGCCTACTGTTGATAGGAAGCCTTGCCAATAACATAAACAGTCAATTAATACATGGTTTGTATTTATATGTGTTATATACTGTATTCTTATAGTCAAGTAAACTAGAAAAAAATTACTTAAAAAAATCATAAGAAAAGAATACATACATTTACAGTATTTATTGAAAAAATCCATGTATAAGTGGACCTGCACAGTTCAAGCCTGTGTGTTCAAGGATAAACTGTATCTGTTATATATGTGTTTATGTGTATATGTAAATATCGCAGTGTACATATATCACATAATATGATTTTGTTTATTTCAATCTGATCTGTGCAGCACAGTAAGTCATTTAAATATTTATTTTGCTCTAAATTTTCTCTCAGTGCCTTCATTATTTTTCTATTTTTCTTTAACTCTACAGCCACCTTTCCTAAGAGACTTACTTACTTCTGAGTTTCCTAGTTGTAGCTTTATAGATTGCTAGGAGGTCTGGGGTCTTTTGTTACTATGAGATTGAGTTCAAACTTTATGACTCACTTTCTGAAAATCAATTTTCTCAAGCCAGAATCCATTTAATTTCACTGGCCATGAAAATTTTGAAATAAACTCATATATGCCCATAGATAATAGTTTAGAAACCATTACACGTTTGGGCTTTGCATTGAATTCCATTTTAATGTTCAAATTGGGATTTACATTATTTGCTATTTTGAAATGTGTTTTTATTGGAAAAATAAAATTTTATTTTGCAGTAAGCTCATTGTAGAAGGACATATGTCAATATGATGTAACTGAATACTGCTACTATTAAGTCTTACAGGTTTTAGTCTGCCTTTCCTTTTACAACTGTTGTTAAGTAGTGACATGTGGTTGGAGAACACCAAGTAGCCTATTGTGATTCCCCTCGGAAGCAACCAATTAGAGACATGCATTATGATGGTGTTCTGTGACTTCTTTCTCCTGACCCCAACTTCTGATGATTCTCTAATTTTCAATATTTTCATTATGTTTTCAGGAGGCCTCAATCCTGGCCCTGCCACTAAACTTACTCCATCTTCTTGCCTTAATTAAGGCCTCACTCTCTTGTAGGACACTCACTGCTTCCCCAGAAGTGTCCTAAAATGGACAATGTGGTTCTCTACTCTGTTGGTATCTCAAAATGAAAATGCAGAGCTCAGGTCCTCCACATCCAGTGGTGCTTGAAACCCATTCTCATATGAAATCCTCCACTTCTTGGAGGTACAAGTGTTTGAGGCACATATTCCACCACCCTCTTGTACTCAGACTGCCTGAGAATTTTGTGGACAATTCCCTCATATTCACTAAATGCTTTAGCACCTAACTGTGGTCTTCTTCTCCATGACACTTCCTGCCCTCATTCTGGGTAATATCCTGTCCATGAAACATCTAAGTTTTGTAATTTCTTGACCTTCCATCTTCAGTTACCTTCTTCTGCACTTCATTTCAGCCACCTTCTATTATGAGAAAACAGACTGTGGCATCACTGGTCCACCTCTGAAAACCTTTATTTAACTATTTCGTTCTCTGACCACAATTTCTGACACTTTCCATCCAGCTCTCTCATTTAGTGATTCCTCAGTAAATGTTCTTCATATTCACAGAATTCTCGAACCCCTTGAAGACTTTACTTTCTACCTATACCTTCCTGCCTTTACCTCCTTCCCTATTCATCTAAGAATCTATAGTTCAGTACATCAACATTTTCTTGTTTAGGGATGAAATTTTGACTCATCCTTTCTGTTCTCACTTTTTAAAATTTTCCTTCAAAGTTGTCTTCACTTCACAAATTCTGATTTCAACTTGATTTTATTCCTTTGTAAATTATTTGGTCTTTTTGCATGAAAGCCCAGAGAATCATTGTCTTTATCATTAAAATCTAAGAGTTTTTTGGTTGTGTTTTGTTTTGTTTGTTTTTAACCAGGATATGTCTCTAAGTTGACCATCGGGGAAGTATTTTGAATTATAACTTTAAATTACATTTCTATTCCATCACATTTTTTCTCATATTCAAAGACTCCAATTATATGTATGTGAGATCATCTTTGCCTATTTTCTATAGTTATCATTTTCTCTGATAGTTTTCCTTTCTGTATTATTTTTGTGCTCTTGACTATTTTACTTCCTCAATACCCCTTGTTATGTTTGTCATTGATTCTGTTCTCTCAGTTACTTTGTAGTTTAGTCTTCATTTCTGAAATGATTTTTGTCTTTTTCTTCTGTTTTTTTTCTGAAGTTTGCTTAATTCTAATATTCCTTTCTCCATTACACCCCCCACCTTGAAATTTGAGTTTCTGATTGGAGAGGGTTTCTTAATATATAATTTTTTTTATTTAATGATGTTTAATTCAGTATTCCTATCCTTCATGGACTATTTTTTTAAAGAAAAATTTTCATCAACAGAAAAATTTCATTCTTATTTTCCATCTTCTTATTATAGTAATGTTTATTATTGTTTTCAGCTATTTTCTGTTCATTTTAAATGTTTTACATACTATTGGATTAGCAAAAAATAGTAATAATTCTATGTAAACAGGTGTGAGGTATTTTGTGGTTTACTAGTTTTCTTAGTTCAAGAGCACCCTCTTCTGTTGGTATAATGAACTGTAATTTCTTTAATAAATGGTGCCTTGTATGAAGAGAATTGGTTTATCTTTTTATTTAGTGATTCAGTATTACTTATGTGGATCTATATTTTCTCTTGTTTTATTCACCACCAAATTCTTTCAATTTTTCACAAATGGGATTCTATCAAGATTTTCATCTTAGGTCCCCATTTCTTTCAAGCCACTACCTTCTGATTTTCAGGAGTGTTCTGATACACAGGGAGATACTTACTTAAAAATCTATATTCCATTACCACTAGACTAACATTGTCTTCCCTTTTCCATAAAGTCACCACCTGATTTTCTACTTTGGTGTGTGCTCCGGAGTTGCCTTTGCAACTATATGTTTGTTTGTATGTGTGTCTATTTTCCTTCATCTGTGTAAATGAAATTATAGTACTCACGTCTTAGTTATGTTGTGGGTCTGCATGATTTTACTTACTCTCCATATCTGAATAGTGTAAGACACATTAGAGTTTTGAATTCAGGTGGCTGCAGTTATTCTTAAATTGTTATGTTTTATTATGTTTCTCAGAATCTTATCCTAGCATTTTTCTTTTTACTTTTTACAGACAATGTGATCTCAACCACTTCTCTTCCTTTAAATTTATAGGCAGATGGCTGTTGAACTTTATTGTATTGGTTTGGTCCACATCTTTTATTAATGACCATAAGATATCTCAGCAGGTCACACCACAGTTTTTCCCCACTTGACATGTATAAAACTTAATTATATTTTACTCTCCATTTCATTCCTTACCCCCTTCTCTGCCCTCCTCTGCCTGTCCCACTCTGCCCCTTATCTTACTAAGTCCCACATGACTGTCTCCAGTATACCCTGTCATAATCATCTAAGTAAGACAGAAAGCTTCCTGTCATTCCTGCCCCAGTTAGTCCTCATGAACTGATTCTGTCTCCTAAAGATCTTAAAACTGTCTTCCGCCACTTGCCAAATTCTGTAGTTCAGAGCAGCATCACTTTTTGACTGGGTTACAACAACCTCCTAACTGTAGTTCCTGCTTCCATTCCATGACCCATATCATTTTGATAAAACTTTAATTTAATTAAATGACCCCCCTTCAGAATGCTCCATTGCCCCATGAAATAGTCTAACTCTATTAGTGTGGTCTAAATGATCGTTCATAATCTGATAACTGCTTTACCTCTCTAGATTTCTCTCTCACCAGTCTCTGCTCTTACCTCTCCATTTCCCCTATGAAACACAAAGAAACAGAAACACTGTGGCAGATTATAGTCTCTAAATTAACCACAACATTAATTCTAGTCCCACATGCTGTTCTAGAAGCACACTACTCTCCTTCAGAGGTGAAGTCTTATTTCCCTCCCTCTAAATACAGTGCAGCCTTAGTGACACTTCTAATAAATAAAATGTTTTGGAAGTGAGGCTGCATGACTTCCAATACTAGATCATACAGTGAGTACAACTTCAACCTAGTGCTTCCCCCATTTTATGTTTCTCTCTCTCTCTCTCTCTCTCTCTCTCTCTCTCTCTCTCTCTCTCTCTCTCTGTCTCTCTCTCTCTCTCTCTCTCTCTCTGTGTGTGTGTGTGTGTGTGTGTGTGTCTTAGGACCTGTACATTTGGAACTTGAGTAACCAAGTAAGAACTCAGCTACTATGCTGGAGATACCACATTGAGAAACCATACAGAGATGAGAGGAATGCACAAGTACTCCAGCTTTTCCAATCCCAATTTTGTATCTCCCCAATCTAGGCACCAGACATGTGAGTAAATGAAGCTTCATATGATTCCCACTCTAAGGCTTTGAGCCAAATGTATAGTGAATGGAGCAGACACAAACATTCTCACCCAGTCCTGCCCGTACTGCAGATTCATGAGTAAAATAAATGTTGTTATTATTTAAGGCTTAAAATTGAAGCCACGAAGTTGGGTGCTTTGTTACACAGCAATAGAGAAGTAAAAGAAGTAATCATACACAATCTAGCTCTATGAAATTATTTTTAGGTCCCAGATATTTTTAGGTCTATCTTAATGTATCCAGTACCTGGACCATTCCCATTTGTTATCCCACACTCTATCCCTTTAGCTACATAATACTTTCTTTTCCTAATTCTGCCAACATTGTGTTGAGAAACCTCATGTGCCTCTATAGCATGTCTGTTTGCATCAAACATCAATTATAATTTTAATTTACATTTTAAAATTTTATTTCTTATAAATCTGTATGACCCACAAAGTCTGAGACATCATTATATCTCTAGAATGCGGCTCATTGTCTAGACCAAAATATTGTAGGATAAATAAAATGGATGTGAAATCAAGTTAAGAATTCAAATAATGCTTTTCTCAGTACCAGCATGAAAACTATTTCATAAAATTAATAATAACTGATAACATCAACAAAAAAGCATCTACTACATGCCAATTCCTATGCAAAGCAAAAATTAGTAATATAATAGCTGCTATTTTCATCTGAACATCTACTACATGGCAGTTGTCATACAAAGCACTTTATAATCACTAGTTCATTTAAATTTAATACAATCCTGGAAGATTAGACAGGATTACAGGTATGGTCTTTGTTATCTTAATTTATTTTTTTTTAATTCATTTTTATTGTTAGACTTATTGGGGTGACATCTGTTAGCAAGGATTACATAGGTTTCAGGCTTACAGTTCTACAGTGCATTGTCAACTTGTTGTATAATAATTTCACCACCTAATGTGACTTCTCTTGGGAATGGAGCTACCATATGACCCAGCAATCCCCCTTCTGGGGATCTACCCAAAGAACTTGAAAACCTTTGTCCGCAAAGACTTATGTACCCCAATGTTCATCGCAACGCTGTTCACAGTGGCCAAAACATGGAAACAACCAAAGTGCCCTGCGACAGATGACTGGATAAAGAAGCTGTGGTACATATACACAATGGAATATTACTTAGCTGTAAGAAAAGATGAAATATTGCCATTTCCAACAAAATGGATGGACCTGGAGATCATCATGCTAAGTGTTATCTTAATTTAAATCCCAGCTTCACTTACCTTTCTTATCTGTGAAGCATTGATCGAGTCAGGTGAACTCTCTGAGCCTCAGGTTTCTCATCTGTAAAACAGACATAAAATAATTTTGATATGAAGAGTAAATGAAATCATGCATATATTGTGCCTGTATATGATAGGTATTCCATAAATTATATTTAATACCATTTTCATTTTCCAAATGAAGAAACTAAGATATATAAAGCTATATAGAAAGTTAAATAACTTTCTTAAGGTCACATGGTCAGTAAGAGGCATAACTATAATTCTGTCCTAAGGCAGCCAGTCCTGAGCTCATGCCCTGAACCAGTACACTCCACATTCAACTCATCCTTTTCTTAATTTGCATTTTGGCATTCAACCATTACATGCCTTTCCTGGTACTTCAAACTTTTAGATGACAACCGAATTGAAAATCAAGTTGAAAACTGAACAAATAAAGAAGTTGTTACAGCAGAAGCATTCACTGCATGAGGGTCTATAAATAAAAGTATCATAGTATTATTTATGGTGTACCTATTGTCTAAAAAGTAAACAATATTTTTTATGGTATAAAAATTTAAACACTGACTTGATCTAACCGAAGTTTTCATGTTATTCTGTTGAGGGAGAGATGGTGCTGAGGGGAGTGAGAGGTGTTTCAGAATGATAAGCCTTCATTGGCCATGGTATGAAACCAGAAATCAATTATAAGAGGAAAAATGCAAAATTCACAAACATGTTAAGATTAAACAACATGCTGTTGAACAAACAGCCAAAGAAGAAATAAAAAGAGAAACAAAAAAAAATATCTTGAGACAAATGAAAATGGAAATGCAAAATACCAAAAGTTATAAGGTAGAGCAAAAGCAGTAGTAAGAAGAAAGCTGATAGTGATAAATGCCTACTTTAAGAAAAAAGAAATATCTCAAATAAACAATCTAACTTTACTCCTCAAGGGACAAGAAAAAGAAGAAAATAAGGCCAAAGTTAGCAGAAGGAAGGAAATAACTAAGATCAGAGAGCACATAACTGACAGAGACTAGAAAGACAATTGAAAAGATCAGTGAAATTTAGAGATAGTTTTTGTAAAGACGAACAAAATAGATAATTCTGTTAGCTAGACTTACCAGGAAACAAAATGGGAAGAGTCAAATAACTAAAATTAGAAATGAAAGAAGAAACATTACAAGTGATACCACACAAATACAAAAGGTGTACTATGAACAATTACAGGTAACAAATTGGACAACCTAAAAAAACAAATTGATAAATTTCTGGTAATATACAACCTGTCAAGACTGAACCATGGAGGAAAAAAATCTGAATGGACTGACTATTAAGAAGGAAAATCAATCAATAATTACAAATCTCCCAAAACAAAAATCCAGGGCCAGGTGGCTAAATGGGTAAATTCTACAAAACATTTAAAGGATTCGTGTCAGTCCTTCTCAAACTCTTCTGAAAAACAGAATAAGAGGGAACACTTTCGAATTCATTTTGTAGACCACGATTATTTTGATACCAAAGCAAGACAAGGACACTAAAAGAAAAGAAAACTGCAGGGCAATATCCCTAATAAATACAGATGTCAGAATAGCAAAATATTAGCAAACTGAACTCAACAGTACATTAAAAGGATCATACACTTGGATCAAGTGGGACTTATTTCAGGAATACAAGAATGTTTTACTATCCATTAGTACAGCAGTTCTCAACCTGTGGGTCGCGACCCATTTGGGGGTCGAACAACCCTTGAACAGGGGTTGCCTAAGACCATCGGAAAACACATATCAGATATTTCCATTATGATTCATAATAGTAGCAAAATTACTGTTATGAAGTAGCAACGAAAATAATTTTATGGGGGTCACCACAATATGAGGAACTGTATTAAAGGGTCGTGGCCTTAGGAAGGTTGAGAACA